>JALLKD010000373.1:0-121938 GCA_023509735.1 Fusarium liriodendri | reverse complement strand
GGCGATCAGCATGCAACGCCGCTTGCTCGCTCTCAATATCCTGCAGCAACGACACCTTTTCCACCTCCATCCTCTCGAGGATCTTCTGGAGCTGGACATCGTGGTCTCGCTTCGCCTGTTCTTTTTCATGGTGGAGAGTCTCCAAGGCCTCTTCAAACGCTTTGCGCTGCTCGATAAGATCGGAATTCAGGGCCTCGCCAGCCTTTGTTTGATCAACTTCAAGACCCCGGTTGACCATTTCTTCCTGCACCAGCAACGTCACCATGTCCAAGTCGGCGACCTTGGAGACAATTTCCAACGCAGATTCCCGAGTGTTAAGGAACCTCATGGTCTCGGAGCCTTTGGAGGCCATGTAACCCCACCAGTCAGCTTCGGCAAGGAGTTGTTGCTCACGTTCTTCGCCCTTGGCTTGATCTTGCAGCTCGTCCCAGAACGTTGTCACAAGGACGACGTTCTGGAAGGCCGCATTGCCGCAGAGATTACGAAACATGGTGAGATTGCGCATAATTGCGTTGGTCATTCTTTCATCTTTGATTCGGTGTAAATAGATGATGCCGTTCAACTTGAGGTTGTTCTTGTAGGAGGAGCTAAGGACCTGGGCAATGTCGGCCAGAACGTCGGCATCTCCACGAAAAGTATCGTCGAATCCGGGAGTGTCAAAGAAGACAAGTTGTTTGTTCCCGAGGCGACATTTGTACTTTTCCGTTTTTTGTGTGCCTGTTACTGTCAATGACCCGTTGCAGGTTGGTGATGGAAGACCTACATGAATAAAGGCTGTGACCAACAGTTGGCCCTATCTCTTGACCGTTGTCGATGAGGTGCTGTAGGAAGTTGCTCTTTCCAGAACCAGTCACTCCCATGACAGCAATCAGAGCAAAGTCTTCGGTGTTCCCGCCTTCTTTCTTCCTTGAGACACGGTTTCCTTGGAGCCCGGCAGGCTTTTGGGGTGTCACACCTACCATAATTTGTAAAGACAAATGTGCAGGAGACGTTGACCAAGTATGGCTTTGTATAACGGGTGAATATGAAGTTGAATGACAGCACTTTTACTACGTATCACTGAGAGAAGGAGCATGTTATTCTCCGGGGTCTCAAATACTTTGCCCCTCCCGAGACCAAAGCCTGATTTGAAAATGCGCCGCACCCTTGCGATAATCTAGCGCCGTGGCTTGTTGCCTCGCAAGGCAATCTGCATATTTTGGACTCAGCCCCCGCCATCAACTGCGACAGGAAGAAGAAAAACGGCACAGTCACCAATCAAACAGTTATCACTTGGACTGCCTTGGTCCCCCCCGACCTCGGTTAGAGGTTGGAAACCCACACAACCGCCTTGGACCACACCACTCTCTCCGCAAGATGACCATCCTGATGAACAAGCTGCGCTACAATTCGCGGCCTGACCATGACCTGAACAGGCCTCCCGTCCAACCGCGCCCCTCCTACTCCACGCAGGACGCTATCCTCGGCCTCCATGTCTGCCTTTGCTGAGCGGAACAGCTTCAGGTCCTGTCGTTCCAGGCCTTCGACGCTAATGAGAACGTGGCGCTTCCACAGCTGGATGGAGAGTTTAGCAAACTGTTCCATCAGCTCCACCAGCTCTGACAGCGCATCATCTCCCACTTGTCGCAATAGGCAAGCATATTTCCTAACAAAATCTTCTGCCCGCTCCGTAAAGAAACGAGTCAAAGGCGGAAACGCTGCCTCGAGAAATTCAACAGTGCGGATGCGCCAAGTTGTCATGACTTCGAGGTTGATGTCTGTTCTCGGGTCAGCTTTCTTAGAGTACGGTAACATTATTTGAGCGACAATCGAATGGTGGCCCACAACCTACCCTTGAACACCTCCTCAGAGATACTAGGCAGCCAGTGCTGGAGGAAAAACGGCTCCGTTAAAAATAAATCGCAAAGAGTGTTTGCCAGAGCGGCTTGGAGGAGCACCGGGGCGGCTGTTTCGTCCCGCATGTCGATTTTGAGCTGAGGGGGTGTATCGGGTTCATCAACTAAGATGTTGTCGGAAATGAGCACCTCGGACGCTTCTAAGCTGTCTATCACCTCAGTTTCGTGAAAGTCCAGGCACCAGTCACGGGCCAAGCCATCGAACAAGGCGTCGAGCTCTCGTCGAATTTTGTCATCGGGGAAGTTGCTGGATACATTGCTGCTCAACAGGTTGATGGCATTGGAATGAACCTTGGCAATGATATCCTCCTGCTCGATTACGTCGTCTTGAAGCTGCTGGACTTGAGCCTTTTCCTCGGACAGTTCCTCTTGAAGCTGATGAATGCGCGCCTGCTGCCTGCGATTTGTAGTTGCTAGCTTGACATACTCCGAGTTCGGAACCATCATGCTGTTTTGTTGGCTATGACTTCTTGCTCTGAATGTGGTGGGCCGTTTGCCTAGTGCAAGGCTCGTTCCGTGGGTGTCACTGCCATGGGTGCGAAGCTGGTTTTCATCGCGGCCTTCATACGGTGTTGGATCGGTTGTGCTCTGCCTCGGTCCTGGCTCAGATCCACCAGAAGATGAAGCCATTGAGTGAGCTTGCAGGCCAGGCTCGGCCTCAGGCGCAGGACTCGATTCACGGCCTCCTACGTTTCCCATCGGTACGCGAGGAAGCTACAATTACTTCAGGTGAGAGAGGAATCAGTCTCGGGGCAATCGAACTCACTGGTTTCTCAACTTCTTCTACCTGGGCTTGTGTGTCCGCCTCCCGTCCGAGCTTGGCGATGGAAACATCCCGTTGCTCGTGCTTGCGCAACTTCATTTTTCACCACGAATCTGTGGATTGAATAGGATAATTGACTTTCAATGATGTGTACTTGAAGTCGAAGAGTGAGTAACCCTACCATCTTATACTGAAGGCATGAGTGAAAGCACCTGGGAACCAGCACTGGGTTGCGTTGGCAGCCCGCATCTGGCGAACCAGGCTCCCAGCCTGCATCAAGGTGCATTCATGGCTTGAACTGACCCATCCAAGCTGGGCTCAGCCGCACAAAGCCCTGGCACACTCAACCAATACCTTTTCAGGAGTACGCGCTGCACACAGCCTACAGGATCTACAGGTCTGGGCGAGGCATTTTAATTAAATGAGGCGTCCTAACGCCTTGGTTCGCAGAATCAGGCTCGGGAAATCGGATGAACCCCCTGTCTTGCAGTCTCGTCCTAACTCTCCCATCTCTTTTTAACCTGCCCCAACAGCACAAGGAAGGCTTCAAAGCAGTCATTCTATGCCTCATGTCTGATCCTACCCTCTTTCCCCCTCCGTTCTTGTCGGCCACCCCCGGCACCATGTCGAGGCCTACTAGCCTTTCCATCCGAACAAGGGCCCGGCTCATTGTGGGCATTGACTACGGAACAACTTACTCCGGCGTCAGCTTCGCAATGTCCACAGCTACTGACTTCAAGGATATCAAGCCTTGGACAGCCTACCCTGGCGCCTCCTCTCACCGATCCGAACATTGCGAAAAGGCACCTTCATTGGTTGCATTCGCGACTGAGAATGAAGAAGAGTTCAAGCGAGACGTATGGGGCTACCAGGTCGAGCCGGGCATGAAAGCATACGCTTGGACGAAGCTACTGCTTGATCGCTCAGCTCGACCGTCGGATTACGACGACCCAGGTCTGAAAAAGGCAATAGGCAGCGGACTCATGAAACTACCCCCAGGCCGTACAGCAAAGCAGATCGTGACTGCTTATCTCCGAGGCCTGAATACCATGTATCAAGGCGTTGTGGCCGAAAAGTTTGGCAAAGGCTACCTTGACAACCTCCCCGTCGACTTCTGGCTGACTGTTCCCGCAACCTGGTCAGATGAGGCCAAACAACTCACATTGGACGCAGCACGAGACGCAGGCTTCGCTTCCCGGCCCCATGACCGTGTCCGCTTAATTTCGGAACCGGAGGCGGCAGCCCATCTCGCCTTGAAGTCGAGTATGCATCATGTCCAAGACTTGATAGAGGTATGTTGGTGCCAGTGACCTACAATACTTTAGGTACTGTTTCTCGCTCACAAGCTAACTCACGTTTCAAGGTCGGGGCTAAAGTGATGGTGTGTGATCTCGGTGGCGGCACTGTGGTAGGTGATCAAGCGCATTCGACTCTTAGACGCCAAGGCTTATTCCCTCAGGACATCACGAGCTACGAGGTTCAGAGCACATCGCCAAAGCTCAGACTGCGAGAACTCTGTGTTGGCGGTGGGGGCAAATGTGGTGGTACGTTTGTGGACCGCAATTTTCACGCCCTCATGGAGAAACGCTTCGGCGCAGCCTTCACATCTCTTGATCCTGAGATGATTGGTCCTGGAAGTTACTTCATGGATCAATTCGAGATGGCCAAGCGGGACTTTAGTCTGAAACAGCCCAGGGCTCGACCTCATCGGTTACATCTACCCATGAGATCCCTAGAGGGGGCTGCTCATTTGAAGAAGCACTATGACGACCGTTTTGGATACGTTTTGATCACACATCAGGATCTGGAAAATTTGTTCGATCCAGTCTGGGATAGGATAATTAGCCTCGTGACTGATCAGGTTGATCGGGCGAAAAGAGAGACGAACGCGAGTATCGATCACCTGGTATTAGTTGGCGGCTTTGGTTCGTCACCATACGTCAAGGAGCGGCTACAAGAGTGGTGCCTCGCCCGACACATTAGGCTTACCACACCTTGGAGCGGAGCGTAAGTGTTGTCTCCTGAGTTTACACAACCTTGATGACTGATGAACCCAGATGGTCGGCCGTGGTATGCGGGGCTGTGCTCAGGGGTATCGAGGGTGCCATTACGACCGAAAAGAGGTGTAGACGGCACTATGGGTGTGATGTGTCGCGCCCTTATCACCCCAGAATCCACGGAGACTACAACAGATTTAGACGAGAAGTCTGGAAAGACTACTATGACGGGCGGGATATGCTGACCGGCTTCATAGACTGGTTCGTTGCGAAGGTTTGTGTTGTCGGTTCTTGTTAGGCCTGTCGAGCTAACCATGACGTCAACAGAACGATGTCCTAGATATCAACTGGAAGGTCTCCATATACTCATGCTCGCAATTATCAAGGTCTCGACGCCAGTCTTCGATGGGACTCTTTGCTTGTAGCCTTGATGAGTGTCCGGATACAGTTGACAGCGAGCGTATGTATCGAGGATCTCAAGGTCGTTTTCCGTACTGACAAGAGTGGTCGCAGATGCCGAATACGTCGGAAAGATTCAGTACACTATTGATGATCTAGATCTTAGCACGATCGAACCCAAAGTGGACAACGAAGGCTTGTTGGTTTACCAGGTTCCTCTGACTCTCAACATTCGGGTCAGTGAGGAGGATGGGCTGCTTGACTTCAAGATCCTATACGAGAACAAAGAGTGTGGAAAGGCAAAATTGGCGTTTTCTTACTCAATCGGATAGACGGGGGCTTCGGAAAGGGGTACTGAAGGCCAGTCGCATTGTTTAGAATGAGCAGCCGGGAGCTCTGTGGGTGGGCTTGGAGTACATCGTACATGGAAGAGCTGTAAGGGACATGGCATTGAGTAATATAGATTAAACCATCTAATTCGCTTTGACATCGAAGGATTCTTTTCGGCACTAACGAGCCGGACTCCTTTCCTTGCTGACGTACAAACTTTTCCTTGGCAAGGTTCATTCTAATCTGTACAGGTTACCAATTTCGCGAGATCGTTGTCTACTAGTCTCGGCGTGTCTCTCTTGGTGTCTCTGTCTGTGCTTACTTGAATAGCAACCTGGTGAGACGTTAATCCCCTTGAAACTTGATCTAAGTTGTCGTCCTCGTTTATCCCCTCTGGCCTTAATCAAATCACAAGGTACGTCGATAATTATCCAAAAAGCACCGCAGCTGGAATATTCACTCACCTATCAAGCATGAGCCCTCGCAAGGGGTGCCTCCTGGTGTATGACTCCTTATGACTCCGTATGACAGTCTGCCGGCTTCCTTTCGGCTATGACCCTCCACTCATCTTGCCTCAAGGGTATGCACGCCAAGCCTGGCTTTATGGAGCACGTTAGGAATTGACAACTCACTTTACCTGCTTGTAGTAACTCTTGGGATTGGAGTTCGATGCATCGTCTTGTAAGTCTCACCCTTCGGTCTAGACCATGATACTTGACTGGACATGATGCCATGATCAGGGGGTCTAAGCTAGTCGAAACACTAGACGGGTGGGTCGAGGATCTTTTGACAGGCAGCCATGCTCCATTTTCTCCGATCTAAGGCGCATGTACCCGAGACGACGAGCATCTCTCAGTAGGTAGGTAAGCAGAGTTGTTGCCCCTTAGGGATCACATCCTACCGGTAAGCTTTAGGCATAGGGTTGCAATTGGACCCCAGGGTCTGGACTTGGTTGGGTACGCTGGATATCTAACTCAGGCAGCTTTCACTTAGTTCTCTACCAGATCGACGACATCCTTGTCTAGCCCCGGACAATAATCTCAAGAGGGACAATCTTTAGTTTCCACTTCTAGTGGCGGTGTGGCTTGTGTATGATCCATATTTTCCCGCGGGGAACTACGTTAACGTGATGCTCAAAGGTTTGCAGCGGAACACTAAACAGCAACCAGTCATATTGTCACCGTACTTTCTACCATAGCATCAGTGATTCACATATCTTAAGGGCTATGTTTTTCATCAATGTGGCTGAAAACCTCTTCTTGAATCCTTACTAACTCTACAATAGTTTTAGTCTGGACTACGAGGAGATTTGCAGAATAGCACAGGGAGAGCGCGGCTACCCCTCATCGCTCCCAAGCACACCGCGAGTCATGCTGGGTTTACCATACACACTCCCTCAGCATAGCACTTACCCAATTCGACTCTCTCTCCGTGGCCCCTGATTCTCCTTTTCTGGTCGGCGTCTACTAACGTTGAGCCAGTCATCCAACTCGCCAAGCATTCGAGGCCAGCAGGAGGCTCAAGTGGGCAGAAAATTACGTCAGAGAGTTGATATGTCTCTTCCAACACAGGAGTGGCTGGAAAAACCTTGTCTGAGGAGTTTTTAAGATTTGATACAAGCTCATACATGGGTGGATGTGACAGGTGGGAGCTAGCCCCTGCACTAGTCGTGTCTGACCTCCGAAAATTCAACGGTCAACTGATTGATTAGCTTCTTGCCTGGGTTAGACAAAAGTTCTGCGAGGTCTTGGCTTCTCTCAAGGTCCCACCTTTCCTTCTCGGAAACGCTAGCTGCAGATCGCTCAGGAAGGTCGGCCAACAGGGCATACCACGAGTTTCAGGCTGGAGCCCAGATGTCCCTTTCATGTGATAACCTCATTTCAACGCCTCAACGGTGTCGACAACCGTGATGTGCAGTGTATATAATGTTGCTAGAGACTTGATATTTTCCTCTTCTCTCAGCAAGCTTTCCATCATCACATTCATTTCAGTTCTTTTAGTTCTTTCACTTTACCACATTCCTTGATATTTACCCACTACACTCATTTCTACTTGTCCTGTGTGACTGTGTCATTCCTTTGACTTCATCTACTGCATTTCACCCTTCATTCTGATCCATTATGCCCAGTCTTCGCCAAGTCTCTCTCCTTCTGGGAGCCATCCTCCCTGCTGCCTTGGCTGCGCCCTTCGCCAGCAACTACAAGCTACAGGAGGAAGTCATTCCCGGAAAGTACATCGTCACCCTCAAGACGGATTCCGATGCGGTCACGGTCGAATCTCACCTTCACTGGGTTGAAGATGTTCACCGCCGCAGCCTTTCGAAGCGAAGCACTGTTGGCATTCAGTCGACCTACAATGCTACCAACTGGCATGGTTACTTCGGAGAGTTCGATGAGGACACCATCAAGGAAATCGAGGCCAGCCCTGAGGTAATTTCACCTTTTTACACCGTGTACCACCACTGACACCAATTCAGGTCGCCTTCATCGAGCCTGACCACAAGATCCACCTTCAAGGTGACGACGAAGACGGCAAGGTCTACCTCTGGGAACAGCCAGGACAGATTTCCAAGAGGGCCTTGACCACCCAACAGGGTGCCACATGGGGTCTCGGAACCATTTCTCACCGGGAACCTGGCTCCACTGCCTACACCTACGATACCTCTGCAGGCGCCGGTTCTTACGCCTACGTTGTCGACAGCGGCGTTCAGATCAACCACTCCGAGTTTGGAGGTCGAGCTATCGCCGGACACAGCGTTTTTCCTGGTGCCCATGTTGATACCATCGGTCATGGCACTCACGTTGCTGGGACTATTGCCGGCAAGACCTATGGTGTAGCTAAGAAGGTTAAATTCCCGCCTCCTCTATCTTCATTCCAAGTGTGTCATGTATTAAACTAACTTTACTAGGCCCAGATTGTCTCTGTCAAGGTCTTTCAGGGCCGTGAAAGCTCTACTTCGGCCACTCTTGAGGGCTTCAATTGGGCTGTGAATGACATCGTCTCTAAGAAGCGTGCTGGTAGATCTGTCATCAACCTTTCCCTTGGTATGCAAGACCCTGTTTCTGTACATGTCCAGCAAGCGAAAGTTCTTAGACTAACAGTCCGCTCTAGGTGGCCCTGCTTCTCGTGCCTGGACTGCTGCAATTGCCTCTGCCTACAAGTCTGGTATCCTCGCCGTTGTCGCGGCTGGAAACGGTGACGAAGATGGAAACCCCCTTCCTGCCTCTGGCCAGTCCCCTGCCAATGCCCCCAACGCTTTGACTGTCGGTGCTATCGACTCTAACTGGAACCCTACCTCCTTCACCAACTACGGTTTGTTACTGCTGTCCTATGTTGCCATTTCCGTTACTGACTCTCCTCAGGACCTGAAGTCGACATCATGGCACCCGGCGGCCGCATCGAATCTGCTGGTATTGGTTCTTCCAATGCTGTTTCGATCAAGTCTGGCACCTCCATGGCCTGTCCTCACGTTGCTGGTCTCGCTCTTTATCTTCAGGTCAAGGAGAATCTCACCACTCCTGATGCCGTGACCAAGCGCATCAAGGCTCTTGGAACTTCTGGACGAATCAGCGGCAACCTCAATGGAAGCGCCAACCTCGTTGCTTTCAATGGAGTCAGGCAGTAGGTTTGGGTCACTGCGATGCCTTGGCCGAATTTTACTCTTCTGGAGGTCTGGATGCCTTCTAAATATCCCCTGGTGATCTGGCATGTTGGGGGTACCTGGCGTATCAACTAGCAGACAGGGATTACTTTTAATTATAATACACCTTGATGGATGTTACGTGTTACTCAGAATCGTCAAAGTATGAGCCATAATATGTTCAGTGTGTCATTCTACTGTGTAGCAACACAGTAGTTTATTCCTAAGGCCACATCTCCCCCCCTTAATGTTCGCATATCCGGTAACCCCCGACCCCGTTATAGTATCACCATCCTTCGCTCAGCAAGAGAATCCACAGTCAAGATCAATTGTGACGGTGCTGGAGGTCAAACTGGGACTATTTTGCTTGCCAACTGAGCATCTACCGTTGTTGGAGTCCCACTTTCCACTTCCCCAGGCATCGTCGCCATATGTGAACGTGGCCTAGAAAATCCGAGATTAGTGACTTGTTCAAGAAGTCTGCTTCAGGCTTTCATCAATCTAAGTTTGGACTTACAACATCATCGCCAGATCCATGTGTGTTAATGTTCAGGACCAGAGGAAGGCCTTCACTTTCGGCCATGAGCTGTCCATCGCCCCAGATACTCTCCTTTGACCAAATCAATTGCTGCTTGCCGTCGTAGACCCAGACGTTCATCTCATGGGAGCCCTTGGCATTCTCTCCGTCGAAAGTGTGGACGTGGACGCCACACCATCCGCCATTGAAGCGCTTGTTGATCTTTGGAGCCTCGGCTGCTTCTTGAGTGGGGGCAGCAATGGCGAGACCAAGGAAAAGAAGAGCAGAGGTGAAGGCTCGCATTTTGGATGATATTGGAGCGATACAAAGAGTATTCTGAGCTGGGAATAATGTAAATAAGTGCCTGAGTGTTGGGATGTTTGATGGTCAATTTGCAATCCACTGAATTCTCGTGGCCGGCCTCCGGCGTTTTATAACCTTTGCCCCTTACAAGTCTCCCATCTACACCTCCTTCATACGGTCCTCGGTGGCGATACTAACCTTCCATTCTTTGTGGAATCGTAAGCATCTGGAGCTTCAGACTAATCAAGCCTTGCAGGGCTGCAGATGCTCAGCCGTGGCTTGGCCCAAGCTTGTTTCGAGATGAGTTGATCTACAGAAGAGCATGGACGGAATATTGTGGACCGAAGGATTGGAAACGCAGTAAACAGCGTGACATCGGAAACAGGAGGTCTCATGCAAGTCATCGGGAAATTGAAGGACAGTTATCAACTTACTTGTTAACTTCTCTAGAAAACTCAACATATGAGATCACTCGTCAACTTGTGCATGACAACGAGCAGGCTCATCACGTTACTTAACTCGAGTGGCTCGAATGAACCCTGGAGACAGGAGATTAGGCTGGCAAATCGAACTTTCCCGATAGTCCTCTTAGACGCACCCTGTCTAGACAAACACTCCTACTAAGCGTTGAAATGCTGTTGCCTTGAATCCTTCCAAAGTATCGCCCCATCATTAACATGCCGTATAAAGCTTGAAACGGAATGGAATTCGAGAATACCACAGATCCCCATTCTTTGTTATGGGGCTTGAAGGTGCCGAGTAACCACAGAGTGGCCCAAGCATCACCACGGTCGATCAGTCAATCAACTACGAACACTAGTGAGGCGTAGCGTGGGGCGTCCTCGGATTTTTGAAGCCGACCATCAATGAGATGACGTATCAGTACTGTGAGAATTCGGACCGACGAGCTTCTCTTCGACTGGCATCAAAATCAGTGTGTTCGATGGGCGGGTGGCTAGCCGTCGAGGCACATTTCTTGACTCCCTTGGATGTCAACTTCGGACATGAAACAAACAAGCAAATGTGGTTCTTATTGATATTCTGCGAGAACAAACTTGGACTTTGGATACATGAAAAGAGCGCTTCACTAAATCTTTGCATTAGGCGTCCCGAATTCAACCGTGTTTGTGATTGACCCAACTCTTTCGAGGCCAACCTCGACAACATCCCCATCCTTGAGCCAGAGGGGTGGGTTCCTTCCCATTCCAACTCCTTCAGGACTATGACAAAAACGTCTCATAAGTAGTTATTCGATCTTATTAAGGGAGGGGGAAGACTCACGTTCCAGTAAAGATAAGGTCGCCGGGTTCCAGAGTCGTACCCTGACTCAAAAACGAGATGACCTTTTTGATGCCAAAGATCTGGTCTTTGGTTGAGCTGTTCTGCACAGTCTCTCCATTGAGCTTGGTCCAGATGTTGAGGTTCTGGCCGTCCTTGATGGCGTCCTTGGTCACGATACCAGGCCCATAAGGCGCCCATCCATCGAAGCCCTTGCCAAGAGACCATTGGCCTCCACCGAACTTGATCTGCCAGTCACGATGAGATACATCGTTACCAACAGCATAACCTAGGACATAATCCAATGCATCGTCCTCGGAGACGTTGAGGGCCTGCTTGCCAATGACAATGACAAGTTCGCATTCGTAGTCCAGTGACTGGCCGGTCTGTGCTCTGGCGGGAATAGGGATAGGATCGGAGGGTCCGGAGAGTGATGACTTGGGTTTGTACTGGTTGAAGTATAAGCTTCCAGATCATAAGTTTCTTGTCAGGATCACTTACAAAAAGGACAGGAAATTTGGGAATAGGCATCTTGGTCTAGATAACGTTCATCAGATACAGAGCCTTCCACATGGGCCTCATGTCTCACCTCAATGGCATGCTGCGTGTAGTTCAAGCCAAGGCATCTCACAGTACCGACATCCTCTGCTGCTAGCGGAGCAAGGAGAAGACGAATGTCAACAATCTTGTCGGTGACCTCGGGATTCCCAAAAATATCGCCGGTTATGACATGCGCCTTTTTCGCTTTGCTGATATTGGTCTCGCCGTCCGGGAGGATGGCATCACCATAGTAGATTCGGTCATCTTTGGCAAGAAACCGGACGAGTCTCTAGGATGCATTAATTAGATGTGGATTCCATGTCTGGTCTGATGAGGGCCTTACCGAGAAGGCTGGCATGTTGAGAATGGTCTTCGGCAGAAGTTGACCGAGGCTTTTTTCCAGGTACGAGATACGGCTCGGGGGCGCACTTAAAAGGCTGCAATCGAGCTCCAAATCCTAGAACAGCTTCTTGGGGTTTTCTGCCGATTATTCAGGAGCAATTAGAAGCTAATTAGATCCCTTGATTCGTCGACAATGGCATGCGAGATCGAGGAACCATGACCGGAAGCGGTGACGGGTAGAACGGGTCATGGCGGATGGAGGCGGGGACCCTCCTTCGGCGAAACATGCCGAGATTTCGGAGCATAGACCGAACCAATGGCAAGCTTCGTAGCGGTAATCAAGATCAATCTCTCTGGATTCATGGCCGAAAATGACATAATGGTTCAACCGAGGACACCGGATAATGGCGGAGATTGATCGACGCCGAACTACTCGGGGCATTGACCGGGCAGAAAGAGCCAGTCATTGAACAGACGTTATCCACTAGATGTGTTTCCCCAGATTAGGGCCCCATGGGGATGATCTTAGCTCGGGGCAACGGAGGCTGCTGGCCGGACATTTAAGCTTGGGGATGTCCTTGATTGAGTTTGTCCTTGAGCTGGTGGACCTGACTGGATGTTTATTTGCCTTTCTACACCATCATCTTAATTCACAAGCACGGCATCTATCTGAACCAGCCCCCGTGCTCCCAGGTTCATCAACATGGCCCTCAAAGGAGCTAAAGTCGCTAAGCACAACAGCGCCAAGTCGTGCTGGGTCATTGTCCACGGCAAGGCATATGACGTAACAGACTTTCTCCCTGGTAAGCATCATCGAGGCAGATAACGACAATCATTTGTTCTGACATTTCTTAGAACATCCTGGAGGGCCCAAGATTATTCTTCGATATGCCGTACGAGACCCATTTTCTCTACCGAAGGCATTGCTAACCTTGCGCCCAGGGCAAAGATGCAACCGATGAATTTGACCCCGTTCATCCTCCCGACACACTGGAGAAATACCTCGACAAGTCAAAACATCTAGGTCCCGTTGATATGTCAACGGTGGAAGAAGAAGCGAAGGAGGAAGACCCAGATGAGGCGGAACGATTGGAACGTCTCTCCCAAAAGCCACTCCTTTCGCAATGCTACAATCTACTCGACTTTGAGGCGGTGGCACGGCGCGTTATGAAGAAGACGGCTTGGGGTTATTACTCCAGCGGTGCTGATGACGAGATTGTGAGACGCCTTTCGCCTTGACTTGGCCTTCCCAAACCACCTTCTGGTCCATGAACTATTGCTGACTGCTATGCCCAGACAATGCGAGAGAACCATAGCGCTTTTCACCGTGTCTGGTTCCGTCCCCGAGTTCTGGTTGATGTCGAGCACGTCGACTTTTCAACGACAATGTTGGGAACGAAATGCTCCATTCCTTTCTACGTCACTGCCACAGCCCTTGGAAAGCTCGGCCATCCTGAAGGCGAAGTCGTCTTGACACGAGCTGCTCACAAACACGACGTCATTCAGATGATTCCCACGCTTGCGTCTTGTTCACTCGACGAAATCCTCGATGCGCAACAAGGAGACCAGGTTCAGTGGCTACAGCTTTATGTCAACAAGGATCGAGAAATCACGAGGAAAATCATCCAACACGCTGAAAAGAGAGGCTGCAAAGGTCTTTTTATTACGGTCGACGCACCACAACTTGGAAGACGAGAGAAGGATATGAGAAGCAAATTCACCGATCCTGGAAGCGATGTTCAAAGTGGGCACGACACCGATAACAGTCAAGGTGCTGCTAGAGCCATTTCCAGCTTCATCGATCCAGCTCTTTCGTGGAAGGATATTGCTTGGTTTCAAAGCATCACTTCGATGCCCATTGTTCTCAAGGGCGTGCAACGCGTTGAAGACGCCGTCAAGGCTGCTGAGATGGGTGTTCAGGGCATCGTGCTTTCCAACCATGGCGGTCGACAGTTGGATACCGCTCCGTCAGCTATTGAGGTTTTGGCCGAAACAATGCCAGTCTTGCGTGAGCAGGGGCTTGACTCGAAAATGGAGGTTTTCATCGATGGAGGTATCCGACGAAGCACTGATATCATCAAGGCCTTGTGTCTCGGTGCAAAGGGCGTGGGCATCGGTCGACCGTTCCTATACGCCATGAGCTCTTATGGCCAGGAAGGTGTGGAGAGGGCAATGCAGCTGCTCAAGGACGAGATGGAGATGAACATGAGGCTAATTGGATGCGCAAAGGTCGAGGATCTCAACCCAAGCCTTGTGGATTGCCGGGCCTTGTCGTCCCATGCTGGTGGAGTTCCGGCTGACAACTTGTCGTCGGCTGTGTATGACCCGTTGGCTGTACCATCGCAGAGGCCCAAGGCTAAGCTATAGATTTTCCCTAGAGCATATTGGAGTTATGGCCAAAGAGGTATTTTCTTACATGTTTTCATTCTTATAAAGGGTAGTCATAGCCGGAAAAAGAGATCAAGTCTCATTCTTAAAAGCGAGTCGTTCCTTCAATATCCTGTTGAGGGCATCCTCTAAGTTTCTTGAATAATAGGAAGCCCTATAATCGTCCCTAGGTTCCCCATTCCAATACTCCACGAAGTCAATGGAGACCTTTCCTGCACACCAGATTAGGGGTCACTGCACCAACCTCCATCAACAACGTACGAACTTCCCGTCACCGCACTTGCCTCATCACTCCCAAGAAAAACAATCACCTTGGCCACCTCCTCCGGCTCCAAATCCCTCTGCAAGCTCTGGCCCCGCATGACCACCTCCCGATACATCTGCGTCAGGACCTCTTTCCTCTGTCTCTTCGTGGCGATGGCTCCAGGCATGACGCTATTGATGCGGATGTTGAACTGCCCAAACTCTTTGCTCTGCGTACGTGTGAGGCCCATGATTGCCGCTTTGCAGGCCGCGTAGACTGAGACTCCAGCGGCGGGAATTCGCCAGGAGATGGATCCCAGGTTGATGATACTACCTCCCCCAGCATTCTTCATCGCTGGAATGAAGGCCTGGCTCAGGAAGAATATGTGTCGGAGGTTACCGTTGATGTTGATATCCCATGATTCAGGCGTCACTTGTTCTGTCGAAAGCCTGGCCTTGTTGCCTGCACCTGCGGCATTGTTGACAAGAACATGTACTGTGCCGTGCTGCTTCAGTATATCTGTTGCAGTAGCTTGTAATTTCCCCAGGTCACAGACGTCGCAGAAGTAAAAGATGGGCGTCTTAATTGGAAGTCCACTAGAATCGTTGACGTGGGCAACAACACGGTCGATGGTATCTCCTGCTGACTCCCCAGCGATGTCAAGGAAGATGACCTGGCAGCCCTGGAGAGCAAAGAGTTCGACTGTGGCGGCGCCTATTCCTTCTGCGCCGCCTGTGATCACGACGATCTTATCACGAAGGCTAGGATAGATGGCGTGCGATCCAGACATGTTGACAGTAATCGGTAAAAGAAAAAGCGGAAAGAATGTTGAGTTGGATGAATGGGGGTCTTGCACTCATCGCTAACCCCTCTTTTCATGTTCCTCGTGACAAATCTGGAACGTTGCAATGTGGTGACGTCTACAGCACAAGAGGGATAAATCGATTGGTGTACAAAAAACGCCTTGTCTTCGGGGTTTACAAGACATGCCCGTCGAGACACGTTGGCGATATCACAATTGGGGGCCACAATACGTAGCGAGAAGAAGCGGCAAGTAAATGGGATCTATAGCTTCTCATTACAAATTGAGTAGCCTCTAGGCGAATAAAATTTGCTAAGACTTGGAAGAAAAAACATAATAGGCCCAGTCTTGCGGTATATCAATGATGGCTGACATCGGACTTGTTGTGCTTTTTTTGTACACCGAGCCAGATTTCTTCTGTTAATGAGCATGCCTGTCTTTATACCACCTCTGAATCAAGGCTGAGTCCCCATGTTGCTTCCTCCGCGGCAATCGTCCTTCGATCTGGGATATGCAAGTCATTTTCGCCACGCTGGAGTCCAAAGAATAGCTTTTACGTAAAAGTCGCCAAGAAAGCGAAACTGCCGTAAGTATTTGGCGAATTTGAGATCGGCAAAAGACAAGCGACAACCCCTCTCTCTCGGTGGAGTCGCCCGAACACCATGATAAACACCAAGCGGGGAAGCGGTAGCACGCAGTTCAGGCATCGAGGTCACAAAGGAAACAGTCGGACAAGGAATACGACATGACGATCCAACTCTGGCGCCTAACGGCCACCCAAGCTCTTGGAAAGATCAGAGCCAATGACCTCACGATTGAGCAGTATGCATCCTCTCTATTGGAACGAATCAAGCAACGCGACGATGACGTTAGAGCCTGGGCATATCTGGATCCAGCCGCCGTCTTAGAACAGGCCAAGAAACTCGATAAGATTCCGTTTGAAAACAGAGGGCCGCTTCATGGCCTGCCAGTTGCAGTCAAGGACATCATCTATACCAAGGGTTGGTGAATTACAAGCTCGGTTTACCAAGCGCGGTCTACTGATGCCAACAGATATGCCAACTGCGCACGGCTCAACTATCTATAAAGACCACCTTGTAAAGGTAGATGCAGGGTCCGTCACAATTCTTCGAAATGCCGGGTGCCTCATATTCGGTAGGTCTCAGTCAAGCCCCAGGCATCATGTCGCTGATAATGGCCAGGCAAGACAACAACGACCGAATTTGCAGCCGTCTTCGCCGGTCCCAAAACTCGAAATGCCCATAGTACCACGCGTACACCAGGCGGCTCCTCTTCTGGATCTGGCGCTGCTGTGGCCGACTTCCAGGTGCCTGTTGCGCTTGGGAGTCAGACCATGGGCTCCATCGTGCGCCCAGCCTCCTTCAATGGGACATATGGTTTCAAGCCGACATGGAATGCCATCACGCGTGAGGGCCAGAAATTCAGTGCCCTCACGTTTGACACTATCGGCTTCTTCACTCGTAGTGTTGATGACGTTGAAGCCTTGATGAATCTCTTCGCCGTCCACGATGACGAGGAAAGTGCATTCACTGACATCAAGGGCTCTCGTATCGCCGTCTGTAGAACGGTACAGTGGAATCTCGCCGGCCAGGGAACCATTGACGCTATAGAGAAGGCTATCGAGTTGCTGAAGGCCCACGGGGCTCAAGTCGAAGAAATCAACCTCGGCGCCGAGTTCGATCGTGTTGTCGAATGGCACGGCAAACTCGGCCAAACTGAAGGCGGCACCACTTTTCTCCCAGAGTACGTCTCTGCCAAGCAAGATTTGCACGATCATTTAGTAGGATGGGTTGAAAACAGACAAAATATTACGCACAAAGATCAGCTCGAAGCGTACGACGGTCTCTCAGCTCTACGTCCAAAGTTTGACGCCATCGCGAGCCGTTACGATGCGGTTCTGGCCCCCAGCGTGTTGGACGAAGCACCAGAGGGACTTGACAACACTGGAAGTCCAATTCTTGCTTCGACGTGGACGGTAAGTCCATTGCAACCCGCCAAGACATGACTAATGATAGTAGGCGTTGCACTCACCCGTCATCAACATCCCGGGCTTTCGGGGTCCGAATAACATGCCGGTCGGGGTTTCGCTTATCGCACCCCGTTTCAGAGATCGTCACCTCCTCAAGGTGGCCAAAGCAGTCGGCCGTATCTTTGAGACAGAGGGTGGATGGATTCAAGGATCATAAGATGTCTATAAATTTCGTTCATCTCATCACAAGAGTTTGTGCTAGAATAGTAAAGGATCAGCCATTCTACTTGCTATGACGGTGGTCTTCATCCTCGTCCTCTGATGATGACAGCAAAGCCTCTTCATCTCTCCTCCACTCATCCATCTGTATATCCTCCGCCTGTAGTTTTGTGTAGACCGTTTTCGGTTTCCTCAACCTCCTAACGCCAAGTATGATGGCTACCACAACGGCAGCAAAAGCAGTGATAATCACACCCACAGAAATCCATTTCCTCCATCCTCTTATGCAACAAGGATACCAATACATATAAATACCCACAGCCCACTCCGTCCAGCTCATTTTCCGTGCTTGATCTCGCACAAGACCTTTTCGCAGCAGGTGCTTGAATCGGGGTCCGTTCGGGCCCGTCTCGAAGCGGTGAACTCCGAAGCGGGGGATGGTTTCTTGGCGAGGATCGGATTGAGGAAACTGGAAATCACCCCAGTGTCCTTTGTACTCAAACCATGACGTGTGATTGGAGGAAGATCTCGGAGATTGTTGCTTGGGAGGAGTGAGGGGGATGAGAGTGAAGGTGCCGGTGTCAAGTTTGTAAAAATAGGCCGACAGGACGGGATCCCATCTTTTACCTTCGTCGCAGTAGTCGACCAGAGCCGCATTATGTACGGGTGCGCTGAAAGACACGTCAGTATGTGCTCGGAGTTGCTGTAAAGAAAAGATCATACCCAGGGACGGCGTAGTTGGCGTGAGACCCTCGGGCACTATACACGATGGGCTAGAAATTGTTAGCAAGTCGGTCATGAGTTAGCATGTTTGTGAATGAACGTACTCTGTCACCAGCTTTGGAAACCGCCCCGTCGTTCCAATCATAGCCCTCGCCATCGACGTGTTGACTGTAATAAATGCCAACAGGCTTGCCGTCTCGGAAGCGGACCATGTTATGCTCCCTTTAAAAGACGTCAGTCAAGTTCAACTCGGTGATTCCAACGCGACTCACCAGTCTCCAACGTGGTTGCCGAAATGCATGCCTGCGGAGGCCTTTTCGCTTGTGACAAGACGGTTCAAAGGCTCCAGAACTTGGGTGATATTGGGTCCCTCGTTGTACGAGTAAAAGTAAAAGTAAAACGCATCCAGGTCAACCTCATTCTTCTCTACGAGAATGACGGCGCAAGGTGTGGCGTTGTGTATCCTGCCAGAATCGTCTGGTGCCTCGCCGAGAATCCATTTGGGGTAAGAAAAGGGATCATCCTTGGATACCAAGGCAACATCTTCATCTCCAAACTCATTTAGAGTCCCCAGGTTGCCGAGATCAATTGAAGGGATGCCGTCAATTGCATGCCCTTGCACTGTCGGTGTCGTATGCTGGAGATGGGCAAGCAAGTCGCTGGGCATGTACGGATCCTCAGAATGCAGCCAGACAAGAGGCGCTAGAACAGGTCGCTCATTAGTGATCCGGTATTGCACGATTCGGACACGACGCGGTCAGCGAGTGTGACGTACCGTAGTTAGCCACATAATCCGGACATCGGAGATCCGCCTTTTCCGTCTCGGCTCGGACGGACAAGACCATCAAGAAGAAGAGGCACCTCAGTAGCAGCGCCTGGGCTGCCGATTGCCCTACCATCTCGAAACCCGCCTGGTCAGCACTTGCGATGACAAGTTGAGGCTCGAAGGAATAAGCATCAGGGATGCTCGGTCTGAGACAGATACGGATAAAAAGAATGATATCGGAAATGCTTAATCAGCCAACGCAGCGCAGCGCGCACCCGCGTCGGTCGGTAGCTTCGGCTTCAGGGGGGGCTGGGTTGGACGTTGCTCATTGGCGGTCTCGTGTGAGGCATTTCCAACCAATCAACCAAGCTCTGTCAGTCGCTGCTTTGCTGACGCGGTCCACAAATAGCACTGTCGATACGAGGTCCTGTTAGTGTGCATAACAGGATGAGATGCCGAAGATGTGAAGGCATTGCTCCTTTATCATCATTACCGAGGGACTCCGGAAAGTGATATGTCAAGAATTATTATGACGTCGTCAAAGCTTAACCGACAATCGGAACCCAGCGCCCACATTCCGCATTTCAGGGCGATCAGGGGGGTCAGATGAAGGGTGGAGCTCAAACACGATAACGGCCTTATCAGGGGGTCCACGGGGATGACCTCACCTCTTGGCAGTGACAGTGAATTTCCTTGATAACACATGCGATCCGGCAATATTTTTGCAGCCGTATTATACTATGTACATCTTCTATGGTCATTTATACAATTCGCAAAGCTGAAATTATAAGCTTTCTACGAAACCGGACAAGCCAAGCAATAAATTCCTGCCAAAATTCCACACCACAGCTCATTGCCCGTCCAGGGTAGGGTTCTGCATTCCTGTCCAAACACCAACTCAACACTCGCCAACGACACGCTCCCTGTATCTGAGATACTAGACATTGCCATTCACAGCTTTTTTGTCCTTGAATTCCCTTTTCTCGTTCTTATGAACATTGATCATTCTTGTGCCTCAATCCTTCCAATCAAAAGTAAAATTAATATTCCTACTATGTACTCTTCTTCAACTTCTCACAATCTAGTGTGAGACATTGACCAAATGCAGACAGGCAGGTTGCAAAAAACCCAGCGAGTTCCATTTCATACCGTGACATTTGATATTAATGATCGTATAAGAAACCAAGGTTGCTGTGGAGATGTCATCATTAAATCGTTTAGGAGAATACGTGCACTTTGAGATTGCCTCTGATCAAATGACCTAACAGCTTTCATAATTCATCTATGCTTGGCTTCTCGGCCGCGGGTTATATGGGACAGAGACTCTGATACTAAACCAGACGAAGATATTACAAACGTTGACTTGTGTTATTTCGCTTCGTACCTATCTTCCAGCTCTAGCTTTGCTCTCTCAAACTCAAGCCGCCGTTCTGTTTCCGCAGCCTCAAACTCAGCCTGCCGTCGCTCTTCAGCAAGTTGAAAATCTTCCCGTCGTTTGGCTTCAGTGGCCTCAAACTCAGCTTTCCATTTCGCCTCGGCAGCCTCAAACCTCGCTTGCCATTTTGCTTCGGCGACCAAGTATCTCATCCTATACTCATCCTCGAACTTTTTACGGGCCTTTTCTTCGATCATAGCGACAAGCTTTGCCTCTTCCTGCCGTTTAGCTTCCTCGGCCTTGCGCATTGCGTCGAATTTGACCCAAGCCTCTGCTTCAGCCCTTGCGCGAGCCTCGGCCTCAACCTTTTTGCGCTCTTCAGCAGCCTTCATCTCGGCTTCGAGTTCTAGTCGACCCTTCTCTTCGGCTTTCCTCATGGCCTCAGCGTGATATCGATCTCGCTCCTCCTCAGCCTTTTGTTCAGCCTTTAGCATTTCATAGGCGGCCTTCGTAGCCTCGCGTTTGGCCCTTTCAATCTCGTTCTTAGCCTCTTCCCTAGCTTCGTCCATAGCCTCCATTCGGCTTTGAAAGGCCTCCTCAGCGTCCTTGCGGATCTTAGCCTCGAGCTCTTTCTGCTTGTCAGCAGCTGCTCGTTTCTCATCCATAGCCTTAAAGGCAGCTATCTCAGCCTCAAGACGATATTTTTCTGGGTCAAGAGGTGGTGAAGGTGGCCGAGCTGGGGCCTCGGGAGGAGGAGGGGGAGGGGGATCAGGGTAGTAGCTGGTTGGATAAGGCATCATGTCGGGTCTGCCTTGGTTTGTTGGAGAGAATGGATTGACTGGATTGAATGGCCTGGGAGAGTAGTTTCCGTAGGGAATCATCTGGCTATTGGCTGGATAGACTGGCATCCAAGAACTGGTCTTGCCATCGCCAAGCCCTGGAGGGCGGCCATATGGCGGACCAAAACTGCTGGGCTCCATGTTGACGGAGGTGCCGACTTTCTCGTAGTTCGAGTAAATTGTTGTTCTTGAGTGAGGTGGGATGTGGAGCCAGTGGCTGGGGTGATGGTGGTTAGGCTGTCATGGATGTTAACCAAAGGCTGTAGGGCTGCATGACTGTTCATTATACAATTAAGCCAAAAAGACTTGCAATGAAGCTGACGGAGCAATTATTGTGCGATTAAGCCCTTGCAGCCTCACCCCTTCGCCTCAACCAGGGCCCCACATCAAAAGGCTGAAGGTGAACTTGGCATGGCAACTAAACTAACAGTTAAAGAACCAAGACTCGTCTCTTCTTGATCCAAAGCCCTAAACGATAGTAGATTGCAAATTAAAACCGCATCTTTTTCTCTCATTTAGCATCATCTTCTATTCGTCTTCTTCGGAGTATCTCCTATTCCGTTCTCCCTTGCTGCAGGTCAGCATGAAAACCCCGCAGTTGAGACTGTGGAACGACGGCCAGAACACATCGACGAGCCAACATGGATTTAGTCAATGCCTCGGATCCCTCTCACTCCCAACCGATACCTCCGTTGCCTTCGTTCGAATCGCCATCGGGAACAGAGACTTCAGCTAGCTCCGACGTCCATGATGAATCATCTTCAGAATCAGGTCTCGAGCGTTACTATGAAACTGCTTCAGAGACAGACGAACCAATCTCACGATTCTCTCGTCCTGCGTATCCATACCCTCCTCGGGAACCGCTATTCTCTCGTCTAGAAACCCCTCCTAACACCACACCGTGGCGCTACCCCCCAACCTCCGGGGAATTAGAGCTTGAAGGGCTTACACACACCTTGCCCCTCAAGGCTGATAAGGAAGACCAGATTGATGATACCTCTGAGTCAAAGGAATGGCTCGAATCCGAGCGGAATGTGAACGCCAGTTGTTCCACAGAACGGCTTGTTGTTAATGCCTTGGAGTATTCGATCGATCAGGACAGAGTCACCTTGGCCTGTCCTGAGGGTCCCCAGGCCAGAGTTGTTGACCCAAGATCTATTCAGCTGAGATGGTTGTGAGTGAGATTAGCTTTCGTCTTCCACATGCATCGAAGGCTGACACGGCATGTCGGTCAACTTAAGACATATCCGAAGGGACTCGTTGGACCTCTCAATTCTCCGGGTTTGTATCTCCTACTTGGATAATGAACGATCCAGGTCCACATGGCACTGACATTCGTAGAAATATGTAGTCGACTGCCCCTTCTTGTCGAACGACATGAAGTCTGTTGCAATCCAGGCATTGACCGAGGTTGATGACAGATTTTCTAGTAGGTTCGGAAACAGCACCTGCATTCGACCCGGGAGCATCCGTTGTATTGGGTCATATCCCTCCTCTGATGGTGGTCAGCCTAAAAAGACCAAGCCCGTCATCTTCGTCAGTTCTCAATATTTGAAACTCCAGCCAGTGGAGGCTCATTCTACACACAACCATGGCCAATTTCCCCAACCCCTTCTCCGCTGTCTTTATGGCTATGATGTTGATGCCGGCCGCGAGAACGAGCAAGCTGTACGGAAGATGTCCATCAGATCTAAAGAGGTTCTTCATGTGGGCCAGCTATGGTGCCTCCTCGTTGGCTCTGGTGAGCATATAAAAACCTAGCCGTGGCCACATTTACTTACCTTTTCTAGGTATTCTGATCACCATGTCTCAGCACTCTGCCCATGAGTTGCGTGGTCAGCATATCACGTTAGAATTGGGCGCAAAACCTTTGACCATTCAACTCATTGATGAGGATGGAAGTGTCTGTCAGTTCGTTGTCCAGCGAGATTGCAGTTACGTGGTATGAAGGATCCCCCCCAAACTTGACGCGTGTTGTGATCACCATATGCTTATGAGAGACATACGCAGGAGCTTCTAAGGCGCGCCGTCTTTAGAGCGAAACGACCACGGGCTGATGTCACAAGATATGATCTCGTGGATAGGAACCGAAATGTCCTAACTGCAAAGAGATGGCTCCAAATCTCAGCGTCAACAACCATCAGTCACTGCATTATCTATCTCACGGCGAAGAGAGTTTCGAATCCAGGCCATGCTCCTCCGGGCTACAATTTGCTCACCTCTCGAACGGCTTCTATGCCCTCCCAAAATCCTTACAAAACTTCACCAAGGCAGCACAGGGCCCCTCCAACGGGTAACAATTCTGCCACTAAAGATAAAAATGCTGCCTCAAGACAAAAAGACACTCGAGATAGAGCGCCATCCGCGACTCCAAATTCTCCTGCCGAATCCGAGCACATTCACTGGATCCCGTTCCTTAGCTGGCTCCTTGAGGGTAGTACAAACGAGCAGACGTCAGAAATGGGTGACAAGCACTTGTTCAAGGCTCTCGATCAGGTCCAGAAGACACTTTCTACCAGCCGAGGGCAGTCTTACTTGGAAGCTTTCCAGTGTACATTCCATGATCTTCTCCGTCGGCATGAACTTCAGCCCCGAACGGCGATAAGCTCAGAGCCAAGTCCTTTTGGTAAAGGAGAGGAGACGTCAAAACCGAGCGCCCCTATTTCGCCCCCCAATGGACCAACGATAGAAGTTACAGGCGAACCACAGGCTGGGTCCAGTTCAACCCCTAGTAATACAAGTTCTGGGGGAAAAGCGCCTGGGTTGTCTAATTATTTGTCACCCACTGTTGAGACAGCATCGATGACTTCTCGGAATAGTGATGATTTATCAGACAGTTCGACACGACTGAGGTCTAGGATGAGGCGAGCCTGGTCGAGCAAGTCAGATCCGGAAAAGACAGAGTCTAAACAGACCCCAGACAACCAAACCGCCAAGCGTTGCCAGGAACTCAAGAAAAAGGTCGTGGAAGGCTCTCAGAAGATTCTTGCCTCATTTCTCCCAGACGGAGGCAGATCCGTTGATCATCCAGTTCTTATGCGGTTCTGGGGATCGGTTGATTCTATCTGCCGGGTGAGTTTCGAACCCAGGACCCAAATTTGAGGGGTACTAATTGGTAATGTATTCTAGCAAATATCGTGGGCTTACGCGAGCATCCCGCGCAAGTCTTACATGATTCGGGACTTTGATGCCTTGTCCTGGCTTTCTGAGAAGGCTATAGCTCTAGGACCTACACAAGAGACATGGGCTGACTGCCTCGACTGCCGATCGGGAATGGTGTACGGAACTGCTGCTGAAGCCCTTCAACATCTTCATTCACGCCATTCACAGCGAGTCACATGTGGCAACGAGGGTGCAAGGCCTTTCGATGACCCGTCGTTTGTGTGGCTACATCCGACTATTCATGGAGGTCAGGATGTCACCAGTATCAACCACATGGAGGAGGGAGTGAACAAATTCCTTCAAGATTTGCTTGACCTAAACTCGACGGTTGAGGAATTGCACCTACTAGCGGCAAGGGCGTTCAAGACAGACAAGATGGAGAAAACGCCACCTCATTCCCAGAAATTGCGCGCCTTGTTTGGGGAGTTGGCCTCCTTATATATTCACAGGGGAAGTCATCTCTCGCTGTTGAACAGGCTCTCACTCACCACCGCCGATAAAAACACCATTCGACAGTCAGACCTCATCACTGAGAAAATCGCCGATGTTGAGCGTCGAGCGTCTTGGGCATTGGGAGGCGCTAAGTCTCTCACGGAAGAGATCAAGAGTGACATCATTGTGCTCACCAACACGACTTCGACAGCCGGGGGCTTGGGTGCCGAGGCGGTTGGCGCCGAGTTTCTCGTCTTGGCTCTCATTATTAACCTCCAAAGCCGGCCGCTCAAGATAGCCAAGAACATGAAAGGTGACAAAGCCAACCACCCCGAAGGGGACATGGAGGTTGTCAGAACCTACCAGGACTACGTGGCTAAGCGACACATCCAGGCCAACCGGCGGCCACAGAAGCGGTTATTTCTTGACATCAGCGCCGTACAGGAAGAGATAGATGCGCTGCTAGTGATGGGGAATTGCCAATGGGTGGTCGTCAACAATTTCATGAGATTGATATGGCCGTGGTCATTCCACGTTCCTGAACCGACTCGGATGGACTTGCACCTAATAGAGGACCGTTATGCGAGAACACATATGAACAAGCGGGCGATTGTCGAATCCGATCTGCTGACGCTCCGGGAGAAGACTACAGCTTTGAAGGAAAATGTCAAGCAGACCGTCGAGGTTCTCGAGGAGAACCATGGAAAAGCTATCCGAGTGTTTACTATTGTCACGCTCTTTTTCTTGCCCTTGTAAGTTTTCTGATATGAACAATGTGCTTATTTTGATGGTAGCTAACCCCAATAAAGGTCATTTGTTACGAGCTTCATGGGTATGAACACAACGGACATAAGGGATATGGACCACAATCAGACAATCTTTTGGACGGCTGCTGTGCCCGTGACGGCGGGCACTATGGCTTTGGCTCTGATATATGCCTATAGAGGGCAAGAAGTTTCAGACTGGATAGCTTCAAGAATGAAATAGCAGACTGACTCTGTTGATGTTCCCCTGGGACAAGTTCAGGGGGTCGGAGATTGTCTAGCGCGGCCGGATCCAGAGCCAACAACAGGAAGAGACGGGATCTAGAGATGGCTTGCCCTGGTGAAATAGCTTATTTCAACCACCTCACAGCTTCTTACGTTTGTTGGTTGGAAGTCGAGGCCCTCAAGTTAGGACGTTCATCCCCATCGAATTATTACCCCAAGGTTTAGCCACATGATCGAAATAATACATCATAGTGAAGGCACGTCCGTATGAATCTCCCACTTTTCCGTTAATTTTCGGAGTTTGGTCACAAGACCCAGCTCCGGCCGAACCTTGTTTTGTGAAAGCTGAGCCGAAGCGTCTCGCCTCATTTATAACCGGGCAAGCACACAAACCTTTACCTCTTCCTTTTGTCTGACTGATCAAACTTACTGTCACAACAACCTCTGAACATATCATCGCAAGTTTGTTATCTTTGGAGCAATGGCCCCTGTCAACTCTGGTAGCTGCCTGTGTGGGGCATGCACCTACTCATACACGGATGAGCCAGCTATGAAGGTAATGTCGCTCCAACTTACGACTGTGTCACTATCTAACGTTTGACAAGGCTCTCTGCTACTGTGGTACCTGTCGAAAGGTCTCAGGAGGAACAAACACTACCAATTTTATTGTCCCAGATGAAAAGTTCACCCTCAATGGCGGCCAGCCCAAGTCGTTTTCTACCGAGCACGAGACCGGAATGATTATCAAGTTGTTCTTTTGTTCCGACTGCGGGACGACTATGTGGAAGGAGGCTTCGGCACCCCAGTTCAAAGGCGTGAAAATCGTTCAGGCGGGAACACTGACGGATCCGACCAATTTTACCGGGAAGATTGATGTCGAGCTATACGCCCCTGAAAGAGCCTCCTGGCTGGTTGCTCTTCAGGGCGCAAAGCAGAAGGAGCAGCTTTAATTTGGGAATAACAGTTCATAAGATTGATCTTTTTTAGCTAACGTAGGGGAAATTGACATGATTCATTTTGTCCCGCTGTGTGCATTTGTTGCTAGAAGAGTATGAGTGACTTCACCAAAGGAGCTCTTGACACCCAGCCAACCGAACCCCGCAGACCTTTATCCGCCACGTTTTCAGCTACACTACCATCTAGTTAACGTTACAGTACCCCGCAAACTCTACGGCTGAGTTCAGTGGACCCCTCTCCAGAACGGGTAGTCGGGGTCTTAAGGTACCCATCACCCATGTCCCAGAGCCCCGGGTACGAACAATCGTGTAAGACGAGATGCTAGAACATGCGTCCGTGGACCGGCTTAATAGACTTTCGGTGTGAATTTACTCGTAGGACCGAATTGCCCGAAGAAGGAAGTTCTAGCTTATGATATCGTCCTGGTATTGTCACTGTGTGACGTAGATTTGGTGCGAGTTTGGCCGACTCCGAGTGAATGCTGGGTGTTTGCAAGTTTTCGTTTTACACCCTCTTGCGACAGCCTGTAAACCTATTGGTTCGGTAAACCCAACTCGTAGTCTACAACTTCCCCGTTCAAGACAATTTGCGAGCTCTGGCGAATTCCACCCGGCAGGCTGACGACACCGGTTGCCAGCACGGCGCATTTGACTGCAGGCCAGAAAGATTTTCCCTGCTTTGATTGGGGAACCCCGTATAAAGTTTCATGTGACACCTGGTTTCGGGGAGGAAGAAGAGCCCGGACGGGAGTTATAGAGTGCGTTCTCCGATCACAAGCACTTAGTAATGATTAACGTTAGCTCTCAAGATCCCGAGATTCTACACAACAGCCGGGCTTTCCGGGAAGGCCTAAGCATAAAAGGGATTGCGGGGTGAACAAGGTACAAGTACTAGATCCCATATTTATACCACGGAGGTTAACACCCGTTCCAGCAGTTTTGAGACCAGCTCTCTCATCAGCCTTGAGAATCATCACCTGTTTACCAGACTACGTCTTGCATCACCCCAATCACTCTCCCTCCTGCTTTTTAACATCACAATGGCAGCAGTGGCTAGGTCTGTCATCGTCACGGGAGCAGCGTCTGGCCTTGGCAAGGCTATTGCCACTGCCTTCCTCAACAAGGGGTCTACAGTGGCTCTAGTAGATATCAATGGCAGCATGTTAAAGGATACATCGAAGCAACTCTCGACTCTCGGCTCTTGTGTACCTATCCAAGCAAACATCACCGAAGAGAAGGCTGTCGAGTCCATTTTCAAACAGTTTGTGGCCCAGACCGGCCAAGTTGATGCGCTCATCAATTGCGCCGGCCTCCCAGATCGCTTCCAAGGGGCCGGCGAAGTGGACCCGGCTCTATGGAAGCGCATCATGGATGTAAACTGCAACGCTGCGTATCTCATGTCACGGATGGCGATCCAGGATTTCAATCGAGAGGAGCGACATAATGGTATCAAGGGCGGCGCCATTGTCAACATCGCCTCGATTGCAGGATTGCGAGGGGGCATAGCTGGGGCAGCATATTCGACTAGCAAGGCCGGTATGATTGGTCTCACCTTGAACACGGCGGCATACTATGCCAGGCAAGGAATACGATGCAACGCAATCTGTCCCGGAGGTATGGAAACGAACATCCAGAACAATATAGAAGGTGGCATTGAGTCTGTCAGCGGGATGAATGGATGGAAGATAGCTTCTGAACTTGCTGGTTTGAATCCTGGGTCTGTTGATATCGATCGGCTGGGGGGGTTGACAACATTTCTATGCAGTGAGGATGGGCGAGACATAAATGGAGCGGTTATCTCTGTAGATAAAGGCTGGAACGCTACTTAACAGGCAGGAAATATGGTTATTGGTAGGGGCGAAATATTTAGTCTGTTAATAAGTAACTAAGTTCTTGATGTATTATTTACATCTTATTTGAGGCGTGATTCGTAAAAGGATAATATAAGTATCAGATGTAAATAACTTTTATAGTTTAATTCTATTATAATAATCACGTATACATCGGTACCGCTGTTTCTTTGTTAAGCAGCCTCTACGCAGTTCCTGTGACGATATCCATCTCCTGAATCGGGACCATCTTTGTCCTGAAAAGGAGTTTATGTCCCACAACAAGAACTACGAACAAGATCAAACTGATGTAGTTCGTAAAGAACTTGCTGGTGTCCCACTCAATAAACACTTCAAAGCCACTTGTGATAATGATGAGGACAGTGAAGATCAGGCCGTACCAAGATAGGTAGGGTTGGAAGGGTGCTACATACGGTAGGCTTGATCGAGGGATCTGATAGAAAGACAGAGCCTTCATGAAGCGGATATGGCACACGTTGATGATGGCCCAGGCGATGAATCCTGCAACCGAAGTAATGCTGAGGAACCAGTTGAAGACAACAGTGCCATCATTGGAAAGGTTGAGGAATGATAAGAATCCGAAAATGGCACAGAACCCGACCGCATAGTAAGGTGTTCCAAAGCGGTTCGTTTTCTTCAAGAAAGCTGGGGCATGGCCAGAGTCAGCCAAAGAGATGAGAATACGACTGCTTGAGTAAACATCCGAGTTGGCGGCAGTCAAAACAGCGGTAAGGAGCACCGCGTTGAGGATGGATGGTAGGACTGGGACTCCGGCAAGTTGGGCGACAATGACGAGGGGAGAAGCTGAAGCGTCTTGAGAGTCGCTTAACAGACCCTCGTTTGTGTATGGGATATTGAGGCCGAGGAAGAAGACGGTTGAGATGAAGAAGGAGAAGACACCCCAGAAGGTCCAACGCATAGCCGAAGGAATCGTCTTTTGGGGATCCTTGGTTTCTCCAGCTCCAATGGCTACCAGCTCTGAGCCCTGATAACTGAAGCCGGCGGTGATCATGACGGACCAGAAGCCGATGAACTTGCCAGTTGCGCCCTCTGCAAGATGTTCAGCAAAGGCACCGGGAGTGCCCCAGTACTTGAAGCCTAGGTAGCCTTGTTGGCCAACACCTGCGTTGACGCAGATGGAAAAGATGACGAAGCCAATGATGGTGATGACTTTGATACTGGAGAACCACATCTCGAATTCTCCAAACCATCTAACAGGGAGGAAGTTGGCAACGGTGAAGAGAACCCAAAACACAGCAATCCAGATACCGATGTTCAGGCTGCTGTCCCAGTATTGAATGATGAGGCCGGCGGCTGTTAACTCGAGGGCAAATGTGATTGTCCAGCTGAACCAATAAACCCAGCCCATGGCGAAGCCAAAAGTGGGATCGAGGAAGCGTGTGGCGTAGGTTGTAAATGCGCCTGCAACGGGTATGTAGGCCGCCATTTCGCCAAGAGCAACCATGACTGAGAAGAGCAAGCTGCCTACGAAAATGAAGGCGATGAGTAGAGAAACAGGCCCGGCTGTTGCAAGAGCATTTCCCGTTCCGATGAACAGGCCTGTTCCTACGGCAGCACCGATGGCGATGAATTGAAGATGTCGGCCATGCAGTCCTCTCTCCAGCTGAGTACCATCAGCAGCTTCGAAATCGACAGACTTGGACGACTGTGTCGAGTCGTGGGCCTCTGTCTTGGTCTGGATATCCATGATGGCGGTTATGGATGAAGAAAAGCAAGAAACAGGCCAAGATTCCAAAGAAGCAAAGAAAGGCTGTCTTCACCAAACTACTGGGACTGCAGTCTCAGATTGTCCAAAAGGCAGACGCTCGAAGCCATTTTATCTGATCTGATGAGTCAAGTCACCATCCGATTCTCGAACCCTCTTGTCGTGTTAGGGCGAAGATTGGTGGAGTCGCGATGACAAGAGTTGAATAACTGTTATATAATGAATTGCTTTTCGAGGCCCTGTTCTCCCCTTTGTACCCCAGAGAATGTGGCGGGACCCCACAACGACCCCAGGGTTTCTGATCTTTGTTTTTGTGAGGTCTGTGAGATGCCAAGATGATGCGCGTTCTAGTGGTCTTCGAGAAAGTCTTGGGGGCATTTGTGGCTGCAGCCCAGCCTGACGAAATTTCCTTACGAGCATAACAACCCTAAGACCGCATGAACTGCACTTTTTCGTGCTTTCGAGTCTTCCGCCCTTGTTGAACAAGGCTTTAGCTCGCTAGTCTTCATACTTGTCGTACTAAGGCGGATGTACAAGTTGGGCGGAAGTGGGTCTATGGCGATGTCATGTCAACCAAGGGCGGAGGCTAAGATTTCATCTCGCGTGAACGAACACCTTCTCTGCCGAGAATCCTTGCCAAGATTTGCTCGCATGATCTAACGGGTTTTCTGGGTTTAATTGAGGACTTAAAGCCGGCGTTGGTAATCATGTCGTTGTGAAAGTGGCCGCCGGCCGCCGAGGGTTGGCCCGACGCGATCCCCCACATGGTTGTTACGCAAGAGGACCGATAATCTGGAAGGACACAAGGTAGATATAACTGGGTTTAGACTGGATTAGAGATCTGATAAATCGATGACATGTGGATTGCCTATTTGACTGCCCCTCACCATCCAGGGTGAACCCGTTGAGGCCCGACTTCGGACCGTTGGCCACATGATATGGGTTACTCTATAGACATTGTCGCGAATGCGTGGGATCTGTGATGCAAGGGTAAGAAACGTCTTTAGCATGGGTTGAGTTGAAGGCGTCGTGACATCTTACGGCCCTCAATGTGCTATTGGTTAATCTACAGGACTCACAGAATAGCACACTTGGTCGAGGAGAGGAATTCCTTACGATTAACTATGAGATCCTACTGCTATACCGATATTCACGACAATTGACCCAACTTCTGACTCGGCCAAGTTTACAGCGGGTAAATGAAGAACTTGTTCTCCAAATCAGTCAGATCAAGCATCGAAACGTCAACCTTGACCTTGACCGTCTCATCACCCACCACCTGCTCAACATAGCCCTCTCCATGGTTTCCAAGGGCAGCCTGTTCCGCAATCCACTGTCGGCGCTCCTTGTTTCGCTTAACCAAGATGTATCGAATGGCGAGCAACAGGATAGGCGTCAGCGTGAAACTGGCGACAATCTGGGTGGCCCAGGCACCATAGTATCGGAATCCTCCAGTCTTCCACAGCTGAGGCGAAATAATGTTGGAGATACCGTAAAGAATCATGAACATGGCGTTGCGGGTGAGGCGCTTGGTGTGACCGGCACAGCTGGAAGAAAGCCAGCCGAGAGAGATAATCCAGGTCTGCGCGAAGCAGTTTGGTGGGAGGATCAAACAAGCTAGGAGTGCGATCGTCTTGTGCCAAGGAATCGTCACCATGCCAATACTGCTTGCGATACAGGGAATGCACCAAAGTGCTGCCCACCAGGCGCTGTAGCCGGGGAAGAACCGGATGAGGAGTGAGGCCGTGATACAAGCAAGAATGGCGAAACCACCAGACGCAACCCAGACCAAAGTGGATCCTAGGGGAGAAACTCCAAGGTCCAGGAAAAGCAGACTCTGCTGATAAGGGAGGTTGTTGGCCAGCATTAGAGTGAAGCCAGACCAGGCGAATAGCCAAGAAACGGGGTCCTTCAGAGCTTCGTAGAATTGGTACTTCTTGAACGTCTTCTGTTCGATAGAGCTTCGGGTTGAGTCGTGGACTCGACGGATGGCGTGAACTTTCTGCTCAGTGCTCAAGAACCAGGCTGTCGCGGGGTTGTTTGGGTACGCGAACCATGTGAGGACGGAAAGAAGCAGGGAAATGCCACCCGTGATGATCATGAAGAACTTCCAGGGGCTAGTGCTGACCTTGCTGAAAAGCAAGCCGTAAGAGACCAATCCAGTGAACATGGGCGAGCCGATGCACGAGATGTAGAACAACGGCTGCACGTGGAGAAGTTCCTGGGGTGTGAAGAACATAGCCATTGTAATCTCGAGAGCTGGGATTACTGAGGATTCAACAAATCCGAGGAAGAAGCGAAGAGGAATGAGGGCTCCATAGCTCTTGGCGACACAATGCAAGAGGACGACCACGGCCCAGCAGAAGATGGTACCAGAGATGAAGGTGCGGAGTCGGAGCTTTTGGATAAGGAGCTGTCCAGGGATCTGGCCAAGGATATAACCTGCATACAGTTAGAATCTTTCACAAACGCGAGACAAGATTTGTTGGGCTAGGCTCACCGGTGTAGAAAAGCGAGTTCAAATTATTATACTCAGCATTGTTGAGGCCAGTATCCTCGAAGAGACCCAGAAGAGTAGCTTGACCCAAGGTTGACTTGTCCACCTGTTTAATGCAAGGTCAGTAACCGAGTTCAGGCTCGTTCTAGATAATCGAGATGTACTTACATAGAGCATAAAGTCAATGAATGTGACGAGGAGCAAGACGTGGATGTAGAGCTTGCGCTTCAACTTCTTCTCCCCCTCAGGCGTCAATTCACCAACTTCACTTCCATACTGCTCAATAAGCTCCAAGGTCTCATCAGCAGCCTTGTTGGAAATGACATTCCCGTCGTGCAGCGAACTGCTGGAGCTCGCATCCACAGCGGGGACAGGGTGCTTCTCGTCGCTCATCGTGCAGGACTGTTCAAGACGTTACTTTCTGGTGGAGAATCTGTCCTGCTGTTGCATCGAACTGGAGATCCATCTCGACGCGTCTTTGCTTTATCTTAAATATGGATTCTCTTCAAATAAGACTCTGACGTGCTCGGTGAGGTGTTGTCGGCGTCTTCTGTACGAAAGAGGATACGTGAGGAAAAGTTGTCACCGATTCGCCGGCGACCATAAGCTACTTTGGGTTAGTGTGTAGATTTTCTCTAGTGGAATGGTCAAGTTATCCGTGCGTTTCTCCCCTAAGTAATGGTGTTGTCCGATGTGAACTTGTTGGACTGCGGTTTCGCATCACACGTGGTCGGACTATCGACTGACGGTCGGCCGTTAAGAAACTCTAATTATGAGCGAACCTCGAAGAAGTGTTCTAGGTGTCTGTCTGGGCCTACTGAAAGTGACCTGGTGATATGAAGTGTTGGTTCGGTTTACAATGCGACGGCTCGCTCCCTTGGCTGTGCCCGCAACCATGTTAATACGCGGTTTCCACCAGAAATAGCTACACTACTCTAACATGCAGACATCCAGAGGAATCTTTTGACGTCTCTTGAAGTGATACCATTCTCATGAAGCTGAAAATTGTATTCACTGTGGCAAAGGCCGTCGATGCGATGTGGTTCGGACGCGGCTCCGCCATGCGGCTCCGTAGTGGGTACAACTCGGATCGAGGCGCCGGAGGCGAATGGTTTTTAAAAGAGATAAGCTGATAGTGATGCTGCACCTTGTGCTAGTAAGGGTTTCCAGGAAAGGGCAATGGTGCAATCCTGCGTCTAAATGATGAGTTGCTGTCTGGTACCTGCAGACGGCGTCTTGCGTTGCTTTATAGCTGTGTGTCTCGGGGACCTGAATCCTTTCGAGACTAGCTTGCTTCCGACTTGATTCTAGATGTCAAACGTTTTTGTGACGGTAAGGAATCGGTGGCTCAAGAGACGCCGAAGGTGGCCCAAACAAGAATATGACGGTACTATATGACACCACGAATGTGTACCTCTCTAGTCAAAAATGCCCTTATATCCAAGCCACTTGCACGTGGTAGTTTCCGAATCCACCATCTCACAGCTCGTCAAAACCCTATCAGTGCCTAACTTCGGCTCAGCAGCGATGATGATACCATCAGCCAGCGACGCCTTCTTGCCCTGTTCCGAAACCGCCTGAACCTTATGGAATGTGAGCTCTCCAAAATCAGGAAAGTAAGTGTCAGGATCTTGAGGTGTCATGAAGCTCTCGACAATCCACTCTGCGTGGTTTGTGCATAGAGTGCCGTTGGCTGGTGCAGTTAGATCGATGTCGAATCTAGACGCAAGGTTAGCTTAGGAGGAAGAGCACTGTTCGGGCATTTTTCACCTCTTCTTTTGGGTAAAATTCTCCCAAGTAAACGTGCCCGTAGTGTTGTCTTTTTGTGTGACCGTCATGCGCACATGATCTCCGATATCAGTCAAGATACCTTGGGTGTCGTCCAGAAAGATCGGTGGGTTGGGGAACCATTCGTAGAAAGCAAAGACGCCAAAATCTCCCTCTTTATCGTATATGTAGTAGTAGCCTCCCTGAATGAGTCCTCCATTGTAGACCCTTGCAGGGTCATCGCACGTGTTTTGATCCCCGCCGATACCGACCCAGACGGATGAGCTGTAGTCTGCTGTTGAGTTGTAGCCATAGGGGAATGTGATGTTTGGGATGATAACCTCGGCCGTTACCGAGGCAAAGCGTGGTCCGGCGACTTCACCCCCGTTCCAGATATAGCTCTTTCTGTGTTGTACATCTCGAGGGTGCTGTCGAATTTTGTCGTGGGATTGTAGGCTTCTCGGAATGAGACCCTTGGTCCTCGCTGTAGCAAGGTCCAGAGCACTGACAAGAGTGCCACCCAGTAAGAGCACGTTGCTGAGAAGCTGAAGTCTCATCGTGTGCACAGATGTATGGATAGAAAGTAGCCAATTGTTGAAAACTGTTTGGTTCAAGAAGACTTGGCATTGCCAAGCAGGTTGTTGCATATATAGTCGCTTCTAGCTATGCGCAACCAGGACCGATGTCTGTCATCGCACGTTATCCGTCAATTCCTAGCCACACGAAAAGTTCCCGCCGTCAACGTCCCGCATGTCACTACCGGTCACAACCCTGGCCTCGTTCATCTTCAGACAAAAGAACCCTGCAATAAAACCCTTAATTTCCATTCATTCGGATTTGTGGGTTCGTGTCGTGGCCCGTGACAGTGTTTAGAGTTCATGGCTAGAACTATCTTGGACTTCAGTTCCAAACTCCCGGGTAACTCGGGAGGATGCGTCACGCTCGTATTCACTGTATACCTGGCAAACTCAAAGCAACTGGCATATGGAGCTGTCCCAGAGCATCCGGTATGGAAGATGTCCACGGATGCCGAAAGCATGACGAAGAGTAGCAGGGGCAATGCCGTTCTCCGCCAATGTTCTCACAATACATGATCGTCAACTGAGTGGGTAATTAAGCATATAATCGGCGGGTTTTCTCTTATTGTTTCCGCTTACTAACTCCCTGTATTTTGCTCGTCTTGCTCCGACATCGCTGGCAACTGTGGTGGGAAATCCATCCACGAGAATGCCATGTCCACCTCTGCCAACGAGCTCACATTGATCCCACTATCAACAAGAGACAAAGCTGAATCTGATGACACATCCTTCTCCCTAGGCAAAGCCTGGTTAGCCATTGACCTAATGCTATCTGAGACCTCTCGAGCCAGAGCCCAAACTGGATACAAGGTTTTCAGTATGCCAAGACTCAGGCACAGACGACTGTGGAACTGGTCGGAGTATCGAGATGGACGCAGGGAAGAAGCGGATAGTTGAATGGTGCAACTGAGAAGCAATCCGTTCAACATCAATGGACTGTGCTTGAGGGCTGATGATTCCAGGCCGACCAGGTCGATGAAGCGCTTGGCAGCCTCGACTGCTTTGATACCATGCATCGACCTTGAGTAGGTCGGTAATAGATCCAAGCTCGACTTTATCCCCGAGGCCGCTGCGATGACACCTACAAGATCACTTCGGGGAAAGTGGAGGTACATGGTGGTGTACTCGATCAGAACGTTTGCTTGGAGGAGCGTATGATCCACGCCCCCTGTAGAATCCACAGGCTCTGCTTTACCGACGCCCAGGTGATGGTGCCAGGCGGCCAAGAGATTATCCACATTTTGAACCTGATCGCGGTGGACTTCATGCGTCGATGCTATCGATAGCGCGCGAGCGAAGAGCTGGGCAGCCTCTATGCGGTACGCGAAAGACGAAAAGGGAAGATCGTCGTTGGTATATATCCTCGACTCGAATTGTTCAAGCGTTGAAGGCTCAAATAACAATGGTTCCCCCGAGTACAGAAACTCCTCACATGGAAGAGGCATGTCTGATTTGACCGAATTACACCGAAAGTTTGGCTTGTGGTCGAGTGCGGCGACGAAGCCGTCTGTGATGTAAAGCTCCCACCAAGTTCTCCTAATACTCTCTTCCACGACAGGAGATCCAGCCGAGTTGGCGACACTGAATGACTTGCGATGCATGTTGAGCTCCAGGGCGAGAGAAATGGCTTCAGAGAGGCTTGAACGGGATCTGTCGTATATGCACCGAGCATGAAGGATCATGGAGAAGAGCAGAAGAGCCTTGACCAGCACAAAGTTGCGCTCTCCTCGGTCCCATGCCTTCTTCAGTGCATCGTCTGCCATGCCTTGCATCGTCTCGCTGCATATCGTTCCGGTATAATGGCAGCCGATGAGGTGAATAACCAACTTCATGTATGCAGGGTAATTCTGCGATGTGTAGAGCGCTCGAGGCACCAAGAAGGGATGTGTTGGGAAGAAGTTTTTGTAGAAAAGATTGATGAGAAGAGTATCGTCCTCCACCGGCTCAGTCTCGCCTTCAGCAGTCTGCGTGTTTTGTAGAAGACATTCCCCAAGACTTGGCTCACTCCACGGGTAATCGTTACCATCGACGGAGGGCGGGAAGCCTGTGAGGCCATTGTGAGGATCGGCGGAATCCCAGACGATTTGCTCAGGCTCTCGCCGACCCGCTCTCAGAGTTGAATCCGTTGACGTCCCCGTCGTTGACAAGTCTCCCGGAGAACGAGAAGTAAAATGGTGAAGCTTTCGTCGCTTCAGGCCTCGTCGCGATGGCTCATAGCGACATTGCAGTCCCTGAGTCTGGCAGCGCATACATTGAGGGGAACTGGCATCGCATTTGACGTGCTTTCGGCGACATTCGGTGCATGCTAGCGCGCTGGGTTTGTTGGGGCCATCTTGCACTGTCGGTGATGTCTCGGAATTGGCGCTGTGAAGGGACATTGATGGCAATCAAGACCTAAGGGATTGGCAAAGTTTAAAGAACGATTGGAATGAGATTTTCAGTACCAATTCAATAGGATGCATGCAGAATAAAGCGCGGCAATTCTACAGCCTTAACGCCATCTTATCGAGCGGACGCGACCCTAGAAAGTCGGCTCCGCAAACGCTGGGTCTAAGATCACGCAATGCTGGTTGATAAGGCGTATTATGGGGCAAGTAAATGGATACTATTCATCACAGGGAACCCAGAAATGGTAAAGAATATTCGTATTTCCGGCGAAATCGCGCCATGAATATGTACTTGTGAAGTCAGCTGCGAATCAGCGTCTCGTCTCCCTTTTTCCAACCATCACGCACACAGTGCGAGGCATCTTCTGCATCAGATGCTATTTACATGTAAGAAGCATCATAGTAGCCCTTGGAGGCGTAGCTTCCAGTCAATACAGTCGAGATAGACACTGCCGAAGAAAGCTTAGTGTAGAAAGAAGCTCGGTTGCCCGAAGCTCCAGCACCAGTGTTGCTGTACTCTCCAAAGATGACGTTGCTGGTGCGCTCGTCGCCGGTGTTCCACACCTTCCATCCAGCAGAGTTGATGACGGAGGTCATGCTCGTCTTCTGGAAGACGACGCGGGCGTACTCTCTCCAGGGACGGCCGAGGTAGTACGCGCCGTTGGAGACAGAGTTGCCGGAGGCTGCGGCGATGTTGCAGTTGTTGAAGACGTAGTAGGAAGGGTTAGAAGAAGAGTCACGGCCGTTGGCTGTTGGAGTTGTCAGTACGCCCATATTTGTTACTACTGCGTTTCTTGCTTACCAGTGATGTAGCCAATCGACGCGCTGACGACGCGAAGGTCACACTTCTCAAACCAGCTCGAAGCCTTCTGGCCAAAGATAAAGTCAGTAGCACCCTGAATCAGGCACTTAGAGTATAGCTGATAACCCTCATTGCTGAGAAGAGTGTCCTGGTATCCGGTGAGGGCGCATCCGTAGTATCCGCTGTCAGCGTAGGCGCTCAAGGCGACAGCCTGGCTACCCTTGCCATACGTGTTGGCAACGTTGACATTGTACAGCTTGAAGTTAGGCGACTTGACCCGGAGAGTGGCACTCTCATCGTTGTTGAGACCATCAGCCTGGCTCTTCTTGGCAGTGATGGTGACCTTGTTGCCGCTGTAGCTGCTGGTGTCGGCAGTGTATCCGTAGATAGTCAGTTGAGCTGAGCGCTTGGGCACGAGGACTTGCTCGTTGTAGGTGCCCTGATCGATGAAGATACACTGAGAGCCACTAGCGCTGGTGGAGAGAGCGTTGACGGCAGCTTGGATAGTGCCGTATTGGCCACTAGACGGGGACTTTTTGACAGTCAAACATCCGCTTGGCGCAGAGGTTCGGCTGGCAGCGAAAGCCGCAGAAACAAAACTCAAGGTGGCAAGAAACTTCATCTTGGCTACTGATACAAAGTCGATAGTAGTCTGATCTAATAACCATCATCAATCAAGTCATCCAGCTCCTTATAACTTCCCATTGTCGTCTTCTAGAAACCCGTCCCATTTACATGCAACGCAACAAACCTTAAACGCGATTGGTGGAGAATGCAATTTCCAGACGGAATTAATACGAGGTAGCAACGAGGTTAGCCTCGAAGATCATTCGGTTCCCCCGGAGCCACGTCTTCCGAGCCTCGTTTCAGACGTTTCAAGTCAATTGCCGGTATCCAGGTGAGTTCAATGCATTGAGTTTGCGGGGATGGGGCATGGTTGGTGGATTAATCTGGGGTTACGTTCTATTGGAGACGAGGGGGGATGTTCCGCCAAGGATTGGATATATCTGTTTCATGCATCATTCTACCGTGAAACCGGTTAGTAAGAAGTCAGGTTGAGAACAGCAGTTGAGTTTGGTTGCTCGCCCCTTAATAAGTTGCGGTCTGACACATTGCAGGATAGCTTTATAGCGGGCTCGGTTAAGAAGAGACACAAAGCACAGGCACAAGGCGGTAAAGTCAACTGCATACGAGTGTGAAGCGAATTATTCAATACATTAAAGCTAAGCTGCCCCAAGGCTCCAATGCCGTCAAACGGCTAGGGCTCGATCCAATCATAGCTGTTAATTACATACGTGTCGTTCAGCACAAAAGTTTTCCCGCCAAAAGAATGGCAAAGTCCATAAAGCATAAGATTCATAAGAATGTAAAAGAGTTTTTTGTCCCCTGCCTGAGAAAGGCACACACAACTGCAGGGATCACCCCGGGGCAACAGAGAAGAGTCGAAGTGGTAAGAGGGTCAGCAGAAGAAGAAGGGAAGAAGACTGCGACTGCTGGGGTCGCCAAGGGAGCTCATTTCTAGATAGATGGTTAGTAACTGAGTAGATGTGAGAGAGGAGAAGAGACTTACAGAAAAGAGCAATGGCACCCAGGGCAAGGAGAGCCAGGGCAGGTCGGAGGTTCTGGCCGCCGTTGACAATGACAACATCGTCGTCAGGGTGCTTGCAGACAGTGGGCTCGACCCAGGGGATAATCTCGAAGGGGTTGTAGCCGAGGCAAGAGGTATAGGCAACCTTGCAGTGGTCAATAACGTCGCCAGCCTCATCACAGCACTTCTTGTAGATGGTGGTGCACTCGATGCAGCACTCCTCGGCAGTACCAGTCTTGCCAGTGTTGGGCTTGGTGCCAGTCTGAGAAGTGGGAGGGCCGCTGATGATCTTGCCGTCCTTGTCCTTGCCCTTGGTACCAGTGGTGTCACCGTGCTTGCAGACAGTGGGCTCGACCCAAGGGATGATGTCGAAGGGGTTGTATCCAAGGCAGGTGGTGTAAGCAACCTTGCAGTGGTCAATGACATCGCCAGCCTCGTCGCAGCACTGCTTGTAGATGGTAGTGCAAGAAATGCAGCACTCCTCGGGAGTTCCAGAAGGCTGCTTGGTGGGGGGGCCAACGATGATCTTGCCGTCCTTGCCGTCCTTGCCACCCTTAGGAGGATAAGAGCCATGCTTGCAGACAGTAGGCTCAACCCAGGGGATGATATCAAAGGGGTTGTATCCAAGGCAGGTGGTGTACTCAATCTTGCAGTGATCAATGACGTCTCCAGCAGCGTCGCAGCAGGCCTTGTAGGTGGTGGTGCAGGTCACGCAGCACTCTTCAGGGGTTCCAACAGGCTGCTTAGTAGGAGGTCCAACAATGATCTTGCCATCCTTGCCGCCCTTGGGAGGGTAAGGCTTGTCACCGTGCTTGCAGATGTACGGCTTCTCCCAGGGAACGATGTCCCAGGGGTTGTAGCCCAGGCAGATGGTGTACTCGGCCTTGCAGTTCTCGATGATGGCACCGTCGGCGGCACAGCAAGAGTCATAGACAGTGGTACACTGGAGGCAGCACTCCTCAGGGGTTCCGGTGGGCTTAGGGGGCTTAGGCTCGTGGTGCTTGCAGATGGTAGGCTCGACCCAGGGGATGATGTCGAAGGGGTTGTAACCCAGGCAAGTGGTGTACTCGATCTTGCAGTGGTCGATGATATCACCAGCAGCGTCACAGCAGGCCTTGTAGGTGGTGGTGCAAGTGACACAGCAGACCTCGGGGGACTCGGTCTTCTTGGGGCCGGGGACAGTGGTCATGCTCTTGGAGCAAGCAGTGGGCTCAACAAAGCCAGTGCCGGCGTAGGGGTTGTAGCCCAGGCACTGAGCGTAGTCAGAAGCGCAAGAAGCGTGGTTGGCACCGGGAGCAGTGTTGCAAGCATCGTGCTTCCTGTTGCAGTCCGCCAGGCAAGGGTCGGTGGGAATCGGAGCCGGGGCGACCGAGCTGGTAGGAACAATGGGCTCGGAGGTGGGAACAACGGGCTCAGAGGTAGGAACCGGCTCAGAAGTGGGAACAGGCTCGATGACGGTGTCGACGGGCTCAGTAGTCTGGGCCAGGGCACCAGAGCTGAAGGCCACGGTCACAAGACCGGTGAGGGCGAACGAGTATCTCATCTTGTTGTAGTTGTGTTTTTTGTGCTTTCAGACAAGGAGTGACAAAGTGGGATAAAACGAGAAAAACCAAAGGCGAACCTAAACGAGGGGCAGACGCAAACAGCTTGTAAATGAGTGGAAGCTGATTGATGCTGATGAAGAATTTCGATTTGAACGGACTATCGCGACCCTTCTTATACTCGGATCTCGCAGGTTTGAGGCCCGGACTGTCGACTCCTGTTATCCTATGCCAAGAAAGGGAAGGGGTACCTCGGGAATCTGGGGAACATCCCTGGAATTGACGGGATACGATATTTCCCCGGATTAAGATGCCATACCGCCACATAGGGCCAGCCTGGCCCTGCCAGAGGCGCTCGTCTAGACGGTCTCCCTTGAGAATGTCTCGGACTCTGACCATTGGGCTGACCTCGGGTATTGGGATAAGCAATGCAATGCAGCCACAAACAACTTAAGGGATAAGCTAACAGGTAAGCATAATGAAAGCTTGAAATGAGAGGTTGGTCTCGTGTTTATGATAATTTAGCCGTGATACAGTTTCAGGAGTCTGCATATTCAGCTGGGCTGATTAGATTCTCACCGATACGAGTCTGCAGCAGGAAAACAAGGGAGAAAGCGAACACAATGTCTCGGACTATCGGGTTAGATCCGAAATCCTGTCCAATCGCAATGGCTCCGAGTGTGCCACCTCTCGGCGACATGTCTGCCGACGTCCCATGCCCAGCTTTTCAACGGATTGTAAGGTTATTTCCAACGCAGGGGTTTGGTTGGTGGCTGCAACTCTGGGAGAATGATGGCTTTTGAGTCTCCCTGCGTAGGGCAGAAAGGGAGGGGCGTAAATTAGTTGGGCTGAAGTTTTGTTGCACATGATGGCTATCGACCATCTGTATGGCTTCAACTGGGTTGAGAGGCAAATATCCAGGCTTGCAGAAGAGTCCACAATCGGGATCAGCTCTGAGATGCTTTTGCCTATTGAAAGAGTGTCCTGATTCAATGTTTACTTTTCACACCTGCAGACGTGTCCTGTAGAGAGACCACACCGCTCTTCTTCACAAACACAACTTTGTCGGCGAGTTTACCCTGGACCAAGCTGACACTGAAACATTGGTCGGTGAATAGGAGTGAACTGTGCTGAACACTGAATGCATTAGATGATCAACGGCCAAAAGAACACACTATTACACATTGCCTACATATCTAGCTACTTGAGTGATGGTGAATCACTGCATCATCTGGACAACTACTGAGTGCCGCCAAGCTAGCCAGAAATTTACTGCTTCTTCCGGCTGAAAATCGTGTCTAAAAAACCCCTTACCTTTGGATCTTCTGCCACCGGACTGGAACCGCGCACGCCCATGGTCGATAGGTACCGGCATCCGTCGACACTTTTCCCTGCTGTATCAGTTCTAAAGATCCCGCCCGCCGCATTCTTTACCGCTTTTTCCGCCTTGTCGGCTTTCATCTTAGTCTCCTTCAAAACCCAAGCCGCCATTCTCGTGCGTTCTTGATAATCCTTGAGGATTGTTTGCGCCTTGACCCATGCGACCCCGTTACCTGGGTTGTTCTCGGGGTGTTGACCGTCAAGGGCCGTAGAGAACTGGGCAAATATCGATGTGACGGTTTGCATTGCCTGGAACTTTTCCTCCCATGATGTCGTCTTGCTTGTCAGCTTTTTCAAACCGGGGACTACACCCGTCAACTGTTCGAGGAAATTTCGAACCCCCTTTCTTTGTCCAGCATTGTATTTCCCAAACTCCGTCTCCGCCGAACTGTACATCCAGTTCGCTTGATTCTTGTATTTGCCAAGGAGTTCCTTGTATTCCTGTCGCGCGTGCGTCACTTCGTCGTTCAAATCCTTAAAATTGTCCAATAATTTATTGGCATTGTGTCCCAGCGTGGTCAGCCTGCCTCGCGGGATGGCACTCATCATCTCTGTATGCGTTGGCACATGTTCTACCATCGATTCATTCGCAATCTGAGGACGAATCTTTGCACATCCCTGTGTAGAAATGATCTTTGGGAAATGAAGACCTTTCGCGCGACGTATCTGTATGTCCGCCTTCTCTACGGCAGAATTGGCTTCATAATGGAGCCTCTTGGTGTCTTTCTTACTCTTGTTAAATGCGGAGATTGCACGCTCCTTCCTGGATCGGCCTGATTGATCATCAAAATTGATAGGGTCATTGTTTGAATACTGGTAAAGATTTGGCCCATCAACATCTCCCGAAGGATCAGGCGATGTCCATCGTCCTAGCCACGGGCAATAGTATCGTGCGCCGCAGTGATAGAGCCCAGTCTCTCTGTCATGTTTGTAACGCTGGAAGCGATACTCGCGAGAAGCCTTGACTTCTTGATGCATTGATGAGTAGGTGACTGCACCAAAGGGCCAGTACTCCTCATACGAGATCAGTTGGCCTTCACCGTCGAGCTCCATGTTGTCACCAATTTGGTATCTTGGCAAGGTTGTTTCGCCAGTTGAGCTCTCTACCAAAGCCAAGAGCTCATGGCCCGTAACATGCGTGATTGTGCGATGAGAAACGTCGTTCGCGACAAACTTGAGCTGGATTTCAACCCCGTCGAGGTAAAGGGTGTCTCTCTCTTTGCGTGTAGGAGACCCAGCTTTGGCAAAACTCTCAGTGACCTTTCGGACTCTGTTTCCAGAATAGTCATAGACGTAGTACGTTGTCTGAGGGGTATCTTCCTTGGTCCACTGCGTAGAAGACGACCCTAGCAAGTTCTCGAAGTTCCAGCTCAGCTGAGAATACTGAGGCAAATTTGTCATGCAACCCACCTGGCCCCCATCACCAGAGCAGCCGTACTCTTCTGACAGGGATCCAGATGTCGTACTGGTCAAGCGGTTGCTCATCTGAACATCAGAATCGGTGCTCAAACGGCTTGGAGAATCGTAGAAGTAGCGACGCGTCCACTGAGAGGCCTTCGGTTGATTGACAGCAGCATGGGTCATTTTCTCAATGTTTCCCGCGAGATCATACTCGTACGACTCGAAATACTGGTACATTTGTTGGCCATCGACCGCGCCTTTGGTGGGGTTCATTCCAGTCGTCGCATTGTATGGGTGAAGAATGCCAGTGCTCGGAAGAAGAGCCCTCCCAGACGCGGATGTCAACTGCCCAATCGCGTCGTAGGTGTACTCGCGCTTGGGCTCGATTCTCGTGTTTTGGAAATACTTGGTTTGTTTAGACGCGTCGTAGGTGTAGATGCAGCGGCCCACACAGTCATAGGCGTGTGTCAGGTCTTCAAGAATAGTTACTCGGCCCCCATCGTTACGGATCGTCTTCTGAGACGAGTTGCCTTGAAAGCTCGTCATATCGGAACTCGGTTGAAGTCTTGTTTCCATAGATCATCTTCGGTAGAAGCCCATCCGCTGAGAAGGTGGAGTCTTGGAGATACGCCTGTAGACCCGGAATGTCGACGTGCTGGTGAGTGACCTGCCTGACTTGACCGGACAGGGTAAACTCCCTCAAGGTTCGATTCCCGGCTGTATCCTCTTCCTCCAATGTCTGGTCAAAATTGTCAAACTGGGCCTTGTGTGTGTATGACTGTGACTCGCACATGCCGTCCAGTAGCGATGGACTTGTGTTCCAGTCCAGCAACAGTTTGTACTCCTTGGCTGGAGAAAGGATCCTCTCAATTCAACGTCCACGAATGTCAAAACGATTGTTGGTGTGTTTGCCAGATTGATCTCTGATGGTCTAGACCTGGCCATTGAGGTTCTGATCAGACGCCTGCGGAGCGTCCTCGCCATAGACAATCTGCACAGTCAACTTGGCAGCCTCTGGCCCATGTTGTGTCCAACGGCCCGTCTCTCGTCTTAGAGCATCGTAGGAATGCCGGGAAGAGATTCCACGACTGTTCCATGAGACCAAAGGGCTACCGTTGACATCTTGAAGAGACGCGATGTCTCCATCATCCATCCCCTGGACCAGGACTTGGCGGTTGAGTTTGTCGTAGAGACTCACTTCGCACACCCGACCAAGGCTGTCAACGTCTTGAATTTTGTTACCCGAGAAATCATAGTAAAAGGTTCGTGAATGAACCTTTCCATTTGCGACTTGTACTGTTTTGACTTGGAGTCCACAGCAACCAAAGTGTGTAGAGGTCGGGTTGGTGCCATACGACGCGGATTTTGCAGCGGCTGTTTGCTGTTGCTTTGTTCCTTGGAGATTCATCTCACGCCAGGAAGGAAGATATCGGGACGAAATAATGCGGCTAAAGAGATGCCCGACATCAGCGTCTTCTTGTGGGTTTGCCACCGAAATCATGTCTGCAACACCGTAGTCCGTCGTCATCCAGGGTGAGTGGACGGTCTTGGACCAAGTGTGATCAGGATGAAGGTGGGCCACTGCACGTCCAACGCCATCACAGAAGATAGTTGCCACGTTTGATGAGATGCTTGGCACCGGGGCTAAATTTGGAGTGGATGCGAAGAAAGGGGCAAAGGTCATCTGAATCTGTCCAGTTTCGCCAGATACCGATGCACCAGTGACCAACCACCTCTCATCATTTTTGTTCAGGTCGTTCAGGTGTATCTGCTGAAGAGGTACTCCATGGCCATCAAGATAAGTAACAGACACATGTAGTGTCGGATTCTCAGAGCGTCAGAAAGAAAGATCGCGTGATATCTCCAACAGGAACGCGGGAGATGGAGCCTCAGGTCTTGAGCTCGTCTGATCAGAGTTCCATGTCTCAAACTGATTGAGGCAGTAAACAGTGCAACTTCCAGATTTGCCAAGGAGCCTCCTACATTCCTCTCCACTTGGGTTTGAGAGCACAGCAAGAGCGATGTCTGCAGAAGTTGACACAAGAGGCTCAAGGGCATCCCCGTCGTCATTATCCTGAGTTTGCACGGCCTTCCCAACCATAGCGACTCCAAGAGCGCGGCCAAGGCTGTCAAGAGTAACCAGTTGGATGTTACTGTTGTGATCGAAGATTTTGACGGGTTGCAGGTGATGGTAATCATTGCCAAATGAGAGCTATAGCTCCTTACTAACTTAGGGGATATTATAGGAAAATAAGCACTCTTTTCTATTTAGTAGCTTTTAGTACGTGGGTTTGCTTAAGGTCCTATAAGAAAGGCTTTAAAATACTTGTTCGTATGTATTTATAAGTAGCTTATGGTATCTAATAAGTACTATTTTATTAGAGAAACAGAACATACTAAACCATATAGCTAAAGGAGGGATAATTCCACGTGTTCTTTTTAAGGTCTTTTTAAAAGAGAGATCTCACGCACTTTCTCATAAGGCAAATTCAATATAAAATAGTAAGAGTAATTAATCAATTCATAGTAACAAAGATATGACCCACAAAGGAGCCCAAAAGTCCTCTGGTCGAGGCTCGCGAAAGTGATGGTGAAGGTGAGGCTCTGTGGCCTTTGCCTCCTTTTCTACGTACACGGAGATTGCCCTGTAGCCCAAAATGGCTGAGCACGCTTTTCCCCCAACTCACAATCTTCTTTCCCATTGCCTCACAAGGCTACTTCTTCATTGCCCACTATTAGTCGAGATCTCTAACAGCAGAATCCCCATGTTGGCTTACCGATACTTATCAGGACAGTAAAAGTGCATCCCAGAGTGATCTGCGTCGGATCCGGGCCGGGCCAGGAGTCGGCACAGGCGTCGGAACAGGGTCAGGACCCGGTGGGTTTTCATTGTCGTCGTTGTCTCGGTTCGGGTCCTTGGGGTCCCGGAAATCGGGCGGAGGGCCCCGCGGGTTGGGCGTGCAGTAGTAGCCCTTGCAAAGCACTCCGCCGCAGGTTGCCTCGGCGCGCTTCTTGAACAGGTTCGGCGCGCTGTTGCTGGTACACTTTGGCGCGTCGGTTCCCGGCTTCCATTCTATCTTCTTGCCCGAGCCTCCAGGATCTGCACCTCCTCCAGGCCCCCCGGGGCCCGGGCTCCAGTTCGGGCTGCACCATTCGGGGACATTACCCGTCTCCACGAAACAAGTGTCTTGGCCAGACTGCCCGTTCCAAATAACGGCCACGGCCTTGGGGTCGTCGCCCGGCACCGGAGCGTTGGTGTATTCATTCCAGTAGCCAAATTTGCGGCTCAGCGACTTGATCATGTCCTTGACACTTTCTGGGTCCTCGAGGCTTTTCTGGTATATTGATGGTATCGATCGGATGTAGGCCACAAGACCTGCCACCATAGGGGCAGCTATCACGGCAAGACGATGGTTAGCCACTCCTCGGCAAACTGGGAGAAACAAGTGATGACCGAAACGATGACAAAGCAGGGATTCAATGCTTACCATATGAGGACCCTGCACCTTGCACAGCCCCGTCACCTACCCCCCTGGCAACGGACATGATGAAGCCGGGCGCAAATGTGTCGATCCAAGGAGCCTGCTGGCTAGCATCGGTCTTTTCGCCGTCGTCCGTGCTTCCCCCTACGACGATCAGGTTGGGGAGGTATCCTTTACTCCCAGGTTCACCAAACAGCGCCGGGTAGCTATCGACGGGCAGCTTCGCAAGGTCCAGGTTATTGCCGTTCCATGGCGTGTTACCGCCGCTGGCTACAATCACCGTGCCCGCTTCATCAAGTTCTTCAAGGAGCTGGCCTAAAAGATGTCAACAGTCAGTAAATCTCGCAGGCTATTGTGTCCCGGAATCAAAGAGGGAAAAAGGTTGGCTTCGTCTTACGTATGGCTTCAAGATAATGCCCTTTGATTCCAGTGCCATCATCGACATAACCAAGGCTAATGTTAATGACGGCTTTCCCACGCTGATTGTTTCTCACAATGGATTCGAGGACGACGGCAAGGCTGCCCAGTGTCGTCAATAAGTCTCCAAATTGACTCCTCCGACTGACGGGATAGACCATAGCATTCTTAGCGAAACCCTTTGTCCTCCCGACTAGCTGGCCGAGGACACTAGTCCCGTGGCCTGAATCCAACTGGTCTTTGGGAACTGTGGGTTTGTGATATATAGGTACTTCGAGCGTGTCGTCGTAAGTCAGACCTTGGAATTCCTAGTGCGTGTCAGCTAGAAGTAGGGTTGTATAACCGTTGAGCAGCTCTGTTGAGATTGCCCAACTTGGTTACAGAGAATATTGATGAATCTCCAAGGCTTTTTAAATGCACCTACATTATTCCTCATCTCAAAAGCAGCTTCTTGGATGACGTAGACAAACTGTCCTCGACCCATCTCTGGTTGAGACGCGATGTGGTACTCGGGATTTCTGTTCGTTTGGTACTCATCCCTATTCGGGTCTTTCCAAATTGCCCCCCTGGGCATGCTGACCTGAGCTGCTGCCCAGTCCCTTGACGTTCTGATGGTGTAGGGGGCCCTCTTGGCTTGAGAGCGGGCAACGTCTTCGTCCTCCGAAGTTATATTGGCATCTCGACGCGGACTCGGCTTTCTAGGAACTGGCGCTGCTTCTCCAAAGTCATATATAAAGGCCACCGAGGCCTTTCAATGCGGCGAATCACGCTGTCAGTCTTGAAAAAAAAATACTTTGAAGCAGGAAGGAGTTGGTGGATGGGACGTACATCCTGGTCTATTCTCATCGCCACTCCTGGGTGTATTGATTCGATCCACCAGTAAATGTAGAGCGTTGCAGGGGCTCCGTTCTCGACGTATCTGACCGACGTTACCTCTTTATACTGAATCTTGTACGAATCAAGGAGGGCTCGTATTCTGCCAGGATCTCGGATCGACGTGGGAATAAGAGCGGCACGGCGGTTGCAGGTTGCCCGCCGTTGTAAGACGCTCTTACCGTCGTCTTCAGGATCGGGACGACGCTTTGAAACCTGGGTTGGGATTGGGCATTTTAGTTTCTTGGTATACTCCGTTTCCCAGTCTTTCACTTCGCAACCGTACACGGTCTCGCAGCGAGTTGTTGACGTGGTATACGTAGAGGTTGACGGGCCCACGAGGGTCGGGGATAGCGTTGTCGTTGTCCAGCAGAGTGATGCCGAGTCTGGCTCGCAATCGGGCTTCGGGGGGTATGTAGGTAAGTGATTGGGGCCAACACTGCCTATGGTAAGCGAAAATGGACTCGAGTTGTTTGTAAAAGTCGTGCTTTGAGATGGTATGCTTACGTGATTTCTGGCCAAGGAGGAAATTCGACCCGAATGGGAGATGGTAGATGAATACCATCGGGCTTGATGACGTTGGGGGGCGGAGGGCCTCTAAATATGTTCAAATTCGTTTTTATTAGATGTCTTGATATACTCTCGTGACGAACGATGGGGAGATTACTCACGGCGGGTATATGCCTGGCTTGATAGTCCATCTTAATCCTTTAATACCGGGCGGGCAGAACTATTTCATGGTATTGGTTAATAGTCTTGGCCAGATTGGACGCGACTGTTGGGTACTCACGTGGAAGTACCATAGTTTACAAGGCGACTTGAAGCCGTCGTCCACAGCCACAATGTCCTCGACTTCGTCCTCGATTGCTTCAATAATTCCCGTAGGCCATTCCACATAGACCGGCAGGCCTGAAATAGTGTCTTGGTCCTGAATACAACGTCAGTTTGCGCTAAAAGTGAAGAAGCGAAAAGGGGGGGGGGGGATGATAAAAAAAAAAAAAAGTCTTGTTCTTACTGCTGTCGGGAGAGGAGTAGGAGTCTCCGTAAAGCGGATATCGGTTGGGAATAATGTCGCTTCCAACGGCTGCTTGCTAGTTGTACCTGTTCCCGAGGATCCCGGTCGCTTAGTAGAGAATGGGTACGGCGGCAGTGTCAACGTGCGTGTTGTCGTGCCGCCTTCGCCATCCGGTACTCGTACAGGAATAGGTGGTACCTTGATGCTCGGACGCAAGACGAGATCCGTATTCTTTTGGCCCTGCGTGATGTTGACGTTGGAGTACATCATGCTGTTTGTCGTGATTTCCGGAACGTCCACCGTGATTGTCACGGTCTTGGTGATGAATGCTGTGGTCTCCTTGCCGCCGATTGTAGTCTTTCCGTCGGCTCCGTATTCGAGAGACGTGGTGAACTTTCCAGGTTTGATAGTAGTTGCCTCTGAAAGCTTACTTGGGGGGAATACCAAGGTGCAAGGCGCTTCGCAAGCGGCTGATGGGGTTTCGTATACTTTGGGGTCGAGGAAGACTGGTCGTCCTGACGTGTAGCGCTTCTCAAAGTCGCCTTGGAGATCAATCGCCCAGTCTGTTGTTCCGCCAAAGTTGAGCTTCATATAGTCCCTCATTCGACGAGTCTTTGTCACCTTGGACATGTACGCAACCCATTCGTCTCCCTCGTAGACAAGGTAGTCTGAGTCAGTCGCCTCGTCATACCACGTCTTGATGGCTCCGCCCTTTGCAATTATTTCGTTGATTTCGAAGTCGGATATGTATCCCGCTGTGCCAGTGCACCGGCCCTTTTTCGCAGGAGACTTGTTCCTTTCTCCAAGATAGGTACCTTGAACATTGTGTCAGCTGTAAAATATCCAGTGTTACACGGAGGCGTGAAAACATACACTGAGGGCCGCGGCAGGTGGAGCTGGACATTTTGAATGACCGGCCATAACTACTCACGCCAACAACAACCTTGTGGGACTCGACTCCGGCTTTTGTGATCATAATCAGGGAATCCATCGTCTCTGTGGAGTTGACGTGGGAGCGCAGGCAGTTTCCTGCGGGACAACCAGGACTGGCCCATTTGCTACCTACATCCCATTGTCCTATTCACAGGTTCAAGGGCGTTAGCAAAGTCAAGAAGGGGTCTCCTGAAGCGAGCTTGCTCAACTTACCATGCAAGTCATAGGTCATGAAAATGATATAGTCCAGGAGAGGGGCCATCTTCTTGATCGGGAAAGCCTTTAGATACCAATAGGAAGCAGGAGCGGCGATAGAGAGCGACTTATCCTTAGGGAGCTTTCCACGCAAGACCTTGAGGAACTCGTAGTAGTTGTCACCATCGTCCTTCTGTCCCGGGTCCGAGCCCTCGATATCGGTTGCCCCAGGATACTCCCAATCAAAGTCGACACCATCCAGGTTATTCTTGGAGACAAAATCCACAACGCGGCTTGCAAATGCCTCTCGATTACCAGCAGAAAAGGCCTTTCGGAAAAGACTTGTATCAGCCGCCTCATTCGAAAACGCCCAGCCTCCGAACGCAAGAATCTTCTTGGCAGGAAGGTCAGCGGCCTTCTTAAAAGCCTCGAACTGCTCTTTGACCCTATCAGGAATGACGACTTGGAGACCCTGCGAGATTTCACCGAATGAAAAGTGAATGTGCGAGTATGACTTGTCAATGTCCAGGACGTGCATGTGCTGGCAAGGCCTGTCGTAGTTCCACGCCTCAAAGTAGCCAATCTTGCGGTACTTCTCAGGCGCCTTGCCGTTGTTTGTCAGCTTTCGCTCGCAGTTGGAAATGCATCCGCCCTCTCCTGGCTGCCCCGTGCCCGGGTTCCCTGTGTTGGAGGTGGATTTAAGACAGAACTCGTCCGTCTGCACGCAGAGATGTGTGTGTCAGCTACTCGGATCAGCATTGGGAGGGGGCGTACTGCAGAACACTCACCAATCCGCACATCCCCCATCTATTGCAGCAGACATTTAGAGGACAGGGGTTCAAGTCTGCGAGCTCTTCGCCTTCCCCTGGAGGCTTGGTATCATTCTTGGTCGGCCCGCATTCGGCATTCCATACCGAAGCAGGCATCGGAGGGTCGCCCGCGCTGACACAGATGCGCACATATGGGTTCAGGTTGCCGCAGCCATCCCAGGCCCAGGTCTTCTTGTTCCAATTCTCGAGATCCTCAACTGTAATACCGTGCTTCGCGGCGATTGTGTCACAGATGTCCCCCATCTTCGTGTCATAGCTGGTGCAAACTCCGTTTGACTGGATTTTGGCTTTGATGCTCGGCAGCTCGCCGGAGGAACAGCATACGGGTTGGCCCGCTGGCGTCTTGTCGCAGAGGTCTTTTATCGCTTTATTTGCGCTCTCAAAGGAGGCAAGACTAACACCACAGCGCTTGGCAAGCGTCTCGCATGTATCTCCGTTCTCGGCTTCGATGCTGCGACACGTGTCCCTCGCATCGAGAGAACGGGCGCTGTGGCCTCTGGCATTGGCGGCCAGCGTGTATCCCCAGGCAGTCAGCTTGGAGAGATCCTTCGTCTTGCTGCCTTTGCCGCCAGCAACGCACTTGCCCTCGTTCCATGACTTGACGGCGGCCTGGACTGCGACAAAGTCGCCAGTAGGGTCTGCGATCAGACCGAACACATCACTTGCAGGACCTTCATCACAGGCTTCGACGGCTTGCCGAACGTCGGAGCCACCTTGCAGCGCCTGGACAAAGGTTGGGAGTAGAGCGTCGATTGTCTTGCGTCTGTCAACCTGAGAACCAGCATAGAGGCCCACAAGCGTGCCGCGGATATAGGCAAACAGGATTGTCTTCTCGCAACTCGCCCGGGCCTTTTCAAGATGACTGGTGATAGTTTTGGTTGCCAGGATAACATCAGCTCCTGGATCCTTGCCAAGAGGCTCGATGCTTGTGTCGAATGACGAGAGGCGTATGGGAGTCTCTAGCTTCTCCGAGGGCCCAGCGCCGCAAGTAGAGTTGACTTCAGCGGCCCTACGCCGAACAGAGTCAAAGTTTGTCTTGCCCATGGCTTCGGGGTCGACATAGTCCGACTCGACGAGATAGTTGACCTTGGTTTTGGCATTGCCCAGCGTGCATGCACGTATGGGACTGTCGGTTTTCTCGTCATCGAACGCGGTACTGAGACCAAGGCTGAGCAACAGAGGCTCTGGGCAAGCAGCCAGCTTGTCGGCAGAGGGGTACAGAGACCAATCCGCGGGCCCTTTGCCTAGGCAGGCGTCGGGGCACGGCAAAGCATTTTTTTCGATTTGCTCCAACGACGTCAGAGCTGATGCTGAGGCGGACAGAAGCAGGAGCCTTGGGAGGCAGCTGCGAACTTTCCACCGCATCTTTTGATGCGCTTGGCGGTGGCGGCAAAATAAGAAACGACAAGATTGTGACTATTGATGAAAAGGTGCTAGGAGACAGCACGAAAGCAGAGAGCGAAGATGGGGCACCTGGCTGAGGTTGCTTGGCTCTTGAAAACAATATATCACAGACCACTATGTGCGGGCTGAATACAGAGGAATTTAACACCATGGCCATTTGCTCTTCTTATAATTCTAGTGCGTTAATTTCCCAGCCGTCAAAGGGTGGGAAAAACTAACTGTCCAAGAGACCCCGGGGGGACTTCTGCTCCCGACCGAGGCTTCCATGGAGCAACTATTGCCAAAGTGCCGTTCGAGGGTGGTGCGAGTAAGTCGCGTGACGGCGTGGATTCTGATGGATTTGAGGCTATAACTCTTTCAACTAGTCAATGAAACCATTGCAAGGAATGGTCGATCAAAAGAGTAAGTGATGATTCACACGTAAGAATTCCAATCACGGCTGTGCTGTTTATGGTCCGTAGACTGGTCTCGAACATACTTTTGAAGCTACTTTCCTGTCTAGGTGGTACTGAGCGCTACTCGCATAAAAGACTGATGAAGCCGGAAAAACGGAGCCTGAGTCTGTGACCAACAGATAGTCTCACCTCATCTGCCCATCGACCAGGCACGACGTGCATCGAAGCCCTAGTGCGTGAGGCAAAACCCGTGCGGTCCAATCACTCGAATGCCCCCCGGCTCGGCCCGCTCCGGTCGCCGGTCAGCGAAGAGTGGGCATCGACATGGGGTACTACTGTCTGGACCAGGGCACGCACGAAAGACTGTCCCGAAACGGTGGTCATTTTCCGCTCCAGGGGTTCAGCTGTGGTGGAAGTAGCAGGGTTTAGGTATCGGATGCAACGAGTTTTACACATTTAAGCTATAGCTCACGTTAAGCTTTCTTGCATGGGCGAACCGATTTCCCCTAACGGGCAGGTTTCCCTCACCCTCCCTCATTCCCATGTGTGCATATGCATGCATGACGGGAGAATAGGCATAGGGCGCGTTGTGTTCAGTTGTGTTATCATCCGCTGTGTATAATAAGGTAGCTACTCAATCAAGCCACCGTTGGAACTCTCGCATGGGCGAACCGAAAGCAGTAATGACATCGCCCCCACCGCTCTTGGCGATGTCCAAGCGATGTCCCCGCGCGGGATTGGTCACGCTGCACACAATGGCCCCGGCGGAAAATAAGGTGTGAAAGTAAGCCGCATACATGAGGTCGTGAGTAATGGACATACATGCCGATGCTAGGCCAGAGGTTCCCTATGAGCATCCTTCAACAGTGCAATTGGGGGTTCCAATTCATAGGCTGGGTTTTTATTCTCGGCGTATCTACTAGAACTAGATCTAGTACTCTGACTGTTGGGCACCCGAGGAGATTTACCTCCAACTGTATTGTCAATTTGGTGACCATCCACCTGCACCGCACGTGGTTTAGCAAGGGGTAGAGGACGCTTATCCCTGCACCTAGATTCCGGATACGGACTTCATTCGTCCCATCTATCGAGGGCTAAAGACTAACGTCTCACGTCAGAATCAAATGGCGGAAACAGAGCCGGCCGGTCCACCTCGCTCGATCGTCCTCGCCGAGAGTCCCTGAGTTCCGGCAAAAGGTCCTGCGCGTGAGTATCCCAGAGCGACAAAATGCCGCAGTTTTTTCCCTGATATTTGTGTGATAATTCTCTATTAGGACTCACCAGGCGAAGCTACTTTCGAAATAGAATCATCACACGATCATTGCAACCCCGCCCAGTTCAGCCTCGAGCCAGGTGCATCGAGACGACGTCGGGCCGTTTTACCTTGAGGCCTGAATTGAAGACCGAGCTCTTTTCAAACTTCTTTTCGATTGATTTCGCTTCGAGGCCGCGATTTGCGCCGAAATCTATCATGGAAGGCGGTGGGGGTCGAGATCTTGAACTCTGTCAACCGGCCCATCACAAACTCACTCCCCATTGAAAGCGACGAGCCACCGTCTCACCGTCTGTGAGTGCCCCAACATTAATAAGCGTCTGTTTTTAAACCGGACAAGCCGTAAATCGTCAATCAATAATGCCAGCATCAAGTCCATGTATAAATGCCAGAGCACCCACTTTCTGAAATCTACTGCCGCTGCCTACAACAATCACCATCACCGACTCCTTCAAATTTGTTGACAACATGGGATTTTCAAACAGCTTCCTGCCGGTAATCTTGACCGGTGCCGCGGTGATCCTGTCTGCACAGAATGTGCAAGCCATACCACACGCCGCAGTGCCAAGTGGTGTCCGCTATACCAACAGCTCAGTCGCAACACCACCAGTCACGGCGGCCCCTCATGCAAGCAGCACCAAGCCCAACCAAGTTGGAATCATGGATGTTGATCCTAACATGCCCCACGACCCGAATCCGGACTGCGAGTTCTGGTGGGACAATGATGGTTCTGTGGCGTGTGAGGACATTGCCCCATCCTTCAAGATCAAGTTTGAGGACTTTTTGAGTTGGGTCAGTTTTTCAGCGTAACCTAACACTTCTTTACGACGACTGACATGTGCTTTGGCGTAGAACCCGTCCATCACAAAAGATTGCGGCAACTTCATCACCGGCCGGTCATACTGTATCGAAGGCCCGGAAGTTGTTGTTCCGACTACCTCGGGCTCACCACCACCCACTACTACTGGCCCGCCCGTCATAGAGACACCTTCCCCTATCCAGCCTGGCATGGTAGAGAACTGCAACAAGTTCTACAAGGTTGAGAAAAATGAGATATGCAGCACAATTGCCCCTAAGCTTGGTCTATCTGAGAGCGACATAATCAAGTGGAATCCCGGTGTCGGATCCGACTGCACAGGCATCTGGGCCAATGTTTACATCTGCGTCGGGGTCGTCGGCGGGAACCCGTCCACGCCTACCACTACTACTTCGATTGGTAACGGGGTGACCACGCCCTCGCCCATTCAGCCTGGCATGGTTGAGAACTGCAACAAGTTCTACAAGGTGCAGAAGGATGAGTTGTGCAACACAGTAGCCTCCAAGCTCGGCATCTCTGAGAGCGACATCAAGAAATGGAACCCTGGCGTTGGATCCGACTGCACAGGCATCTGGGCTAATGTCTACATTTGTGTCGGGGTTATCGGCGGAAGCCCACCTCCGCCTACCACTACTACTACTTCTGGTGGCAACGGAGTGACCACACCCTCACCTACCCAGCCCGGCATGATTAGCAACTGCGAAAAGTTCCACCGCGTCGAAAAAGACCAGACCTGCGCCTGGATCGCCGCCAAGTACGGCATCGCGCCCAGCCGGCTCGAGGAGTGGCACACGTCCATCACCAACGGCTGCGAGGGTCTGTGGGCAAACGCCTACGTCTGCGTGCGCCCGCAGGGCTACAATCCGCCCACGAAGCTCGAGTGCTTCACCCAGGGCTGGGTATGGGGCGACAACTACCAGGCCGCGTGGGATTCGGTGGCGCAGTGGTGCGACGGCAAGGACACCAGCGACGGCAGCTATGGCTACCAGCCGGGCCAGATCAAGTACGGATGCTTCAATACGCCCTTTGGCCCTCACGCGATCCGGTGGGTGGGGCGCAACGACTTTGGCAGCGGTGCCTCCCTCGAGCCCTCGACGTGCGAGGGGATGCTCTATCATCTGATCCAAAACTGCCCCAAGGGCGGCAAGTCCTGGTTCGAGGGCTGGTACATTGAGTAAGTCTGCCCGTTTCCCGTATGATAATTACCGATTTGGAGCTAACGCGTGACTTTAGGGGTTCCGTCCCTGAGAACGGCAGCAGATGCTAGAGTCAAGGTTGAATGTTGGCAGCAGACAGCTCCAATCTATATGACAGCAAGCAGGACGTTTGTTAATGGGTGTAGTCTTTTTGGTTCTTCTTATTTCCGTTGCCGTCTCTCAACGGGGCCATTATTTAATATTCCAATTATTTGAGTTTTCCCACTGCAAAGCTCTTGATATAATGATTAGCCGGGCTCAACTCTGTGAATTCCCCTACCACGCCAACGATTTGAGTTTCTCCTTCATCGAGCTCTAGACTTGTGTAGCGAATTGCGTTCCCTAGGAGAACGCCTTCTCGCCGCCACCGAGAGGAAGGAGAATGAGTCTTTTAGTGTCCTTCGTCAGAGACACGCTGTCGCCATTCAGAAGATGATGCTCGATATCAAGAACTTGCAGCTCAAGGAATCACAGCAGGCAATTGACTCTCTCCTCATCAACCGAGAGTCACAAGTTTCGCAGCTCAAGTTCTACCTTGCCCTCATCGGCGAGCCAGAGTCCGTTATCCCCACTCCTACAAGCAACTGGGAAGGCATTGCGCAGAACATCGATACTCCGACCAAGGACGATCTGCGAATGTCATCTTATGAAAAGATGGAAATGGACATGACGACTGCGGCCAGTCTTCTCAACACGGTTGCAGCTGGTATTGACGGCTTGGTCGGTCCTCTTTGTGCCATCCCCGAGATTGAGACCATGGGAGCGCCCATGGGTGTTGGAGCAAGTGTCACCGTCGGTGGCCAGAATATTGCTATGATGACTTCTGCGGGTTCAACCTATCTCAAGATGATGGCCATGATGTCTGGGGATGAAGCTGGTCAGGCTTCTCGCAAGGCTCAACTCGTCCCACAACTTCAGGATCGCAGAATGCAGGCCAATATTCATGGAAGAGAGATTAAGTCGATCGACAAGCAGATCGAGATGCAGAAAATCAGGGTCCAGTCTGCACAACACGAGATCAAGATGCAACATGCCGAGATTGAGGACGCCATTCAAGCTGAGAAGTGGTACCGCACCAAGTACACCAACAAACAACTATACTCGTGGATGGAGAAAAACCTGAGGAGTCTTTACTATCAAGCCTACGTTCTGGCTCTCAATACGGCACGCAAAGCAGAGAGTTCCTTGTCTTTCGAGCAGGGCCGCAAGGTTTCTCTGCTCCGTCCTGGTGGCTACTGGGACTCTTCTCATGACGGATTGCTTGCTGCAGACCATCTTCATCTTGACCTCAAGAGACTCGAGACGGCGCATTTTGATGCTCAAGATCACGATTTCGAGGTTTCTAATACGATTTCCCTGACAGATTGACCCTCTTGCTCTACTATCGCTCCGTTTGAACGGCAGTGCCAACTTCTCCCTCAACGAGTCTCTTTTCGACATGGACTTCCCCGGTCACTACATGCGTCGCATTCGGTCCGTTGCAGTGTCCATCCCTGCTGTCGTCGGTCCTCACACCAATATCAACGCAACGCTACAGTTAACGAGCCATCGCTACCATATCTCAACGTTTGCTTCAAAGGCTACAGAGTATATAGCACAAGATAAAGACTCCTTCCAGACCGACCACATTCCCATTTCAGCAGTTGCCATCAGTGGTAGCGAGAGTGACACTAGCGTCTTTGACTTGACATTCTCTAGACCCAAGTATATGCCGTTTGAGGGCGCTAGTGTCATTTCGTCCTAGCGTCTCGACCTTCCTACCGAGATTCGCAAGTTTGACTACAAGAGCATCAGCGATGTTCTCATCCATATCCAGTACACGGCTCAAGAAGGGGGTGCTTTGCTGCGGGCTACTGCCAACGAAGCTGTGCGCGACACTGCCAAGGCTATCAAGACTGAAGGCACACAAGATGGCTTCTGGGCCATGTTTGATCTGAAGAATGACTTTGTGAACGAGTGGTACGGGTTTAGCACCAGGCTTATCGCTGCAAGGAAGAATGGCAGCGAAGAATCAACGTCAAAGATGGAGCTGGGTAATCTCAAGGACCGATTGCCTTTCTGGTCACGACAGCAGGCTAAACTTGAGGTCCGTGACATCGTCTGGGTCTCCCAGAGCAGCAACCTTGTAAACGGGCTATTGGTCCAAGGTGTGGACAGACCTTATGATGGAAGCATCAAGACGGAGACTCTGGGGAAATGCACAACTGCGACTTGGAAGGACCTACATATCAAGAGCTTGGACAAGTGGGCAGTGGAGGCACCTACTTCTGTGCTGGACGAGAATGATGAAACGGTGGAAAATGTGTACATGTTAATACACTATGTATTTCGGTGATTAGGCAGGTAGAAGAAGATAGTCATTTGGAATGTCCTTCGCTGATAAACCACACCTTGTTCAGTTTGACTCGTAGTCTACTTGTAGGCCACCCAGTGGAGGTTGACATTCCGTCTAGGAAAACGAGCACCTCTCACCTTTCTAAAGCGTCACTAAAGTAAGTACCGCCTGGACGACTCAACTCAAGGTCTAGTGGAAGGCTCGAATATTGATACTCACACGCGTCGAGAACGTGATGCGTGGCTCTAATTGGCGCCTTGAGCGTAACCGGAGAATGGAAAAACTGGACGACACCTTTCAGGCTTTGACGCGACATCAAACTGGCACGCCTCAAAACCTTGAATGGGCCGAAGCCGTTGCCGAAGTCAATATCATGATGAACGCCAGCAGCTTGACAACAGCGCTTTCTCTCACCAGCGCCTTTTACCGACTGCTCCGGACGCCTCGAGCCATGGCCCTTCTACGCAAGGAGCCTAATGCAGCCCTCGAACCCGACAAAGTCATCGCCCTAGACGACAAGGTCAAGCATCCCCCGTACCTTCGAGCTTGCTTGGATGAATCTCCCCGCCTATTCCCGCCGACGACGCATGGTTTGCCCCCAAAGACACCCCCAGATGAACTGAACGTCATACGTCCCCGGAAACAAGAGAGTCCCTGGGCGCCTCCTCGGTAAGAAAAGCAAAGAGTTGCGACCTTGGTTCATCACGTTTTCTGACGGGTCACGCGCCTGCATCGGTCGCAACATTTCGTACCCCGAGCAGATAGTTTTGGTCGCGTTGAGTTTGAACTTCCTCGCGGGTTTGAGCTGCAGAGAGAGGGGACGATGATTCATCTGCTAAAGGATATGCCCATAAGGTTGTATAAGAGGTCTGTTACCGGGGAGGCATGAGACAGGACAGCAGGGGAGAATTTGCTGTTGCATCCAGTATGGTAGGTGGTGGATTGAGAGCGTATCGATAAGCACCGAGTAGAATAATAACATCAACAACAACGCGGTAAGGTCTTAACGCGTTCCCATCCACTTTTCCGCTGGCTTAGATAGTTGTCTAGCAGCGGGGTCAGTGGCTAAACCCCCGTACGGAGTCGAGCAGATGGGACGACTAGAACGTTATCTTTTCATGCGGTGATGATTGTTTTTTCCCTTCTTTCTTTTTGGCATGTTTGCAGAGACGTAATTTTCTCGCTGATCGGAGGTCTTCTCTCTGACGATTTCTGCCTTACCTTGTTTCAAAGCCATTACTTGAAATGCGCATCGTGAGTGGTGAGATTAACCCACCTGAGATCAACAAAGAACTTGTTCACAATCTGTTTTCTCTCATATACGAATGCAATGATATAAGCTTATAGGCCTTATATGACCTTGATAACTCACCAACATGAGCATTACCAGGTGTCCCGTTTCTGTGAGAATCTCGCGATTTGAGTGTGGTAAATACCCTAGACTCCCGCGTCACGGAGAGTGGGCCCTCAGTCTAGCACGCGCCGGCAACTCGACTCCCAAATGGCAAATTCATCAGAAGCATCGTTTTCTTTGATCTATCCCGGATAATTCTACTGTTACTAAAGTCTAACCCTTGAAGGTCCAGCTTGAACGCCCAAGCCATTCGGTCAGTGGGGTCTCATCCGTCGTCCCCTGCGAGCATCACCCTTGCCGCGAAACCGTCGAATATGGAGACCCCCCTGCTCCGAGCTCAATCCAGGGGGGAACTTCCGGTGCTAACATCAACACCGGAAAATCCTGCTACATGCAAAAAAAACCCTCAATTGCATTAGGCATCCCATCCTGGAGCATGGAGAGACCGACTTTAGCACCATCCGGGGTGCAGGGTCTTACCCCGGCCCGCGACCTCCCCCATGGGGAGATCGACAGTAGTAAAATGGCCATAAATCAAATATCCAGTTTGCCTGTCGATAAGCAAAACAACGAAACATTCTAGTGGCTGACTTCATCCATGTAGGTTCAATCTTTAGCCAGTTGTGCTAGTATTTATAACTAACGATTGCTATTTAACCAAGTTTACTTAAAATAAGCTTGCGACTGGCTTTGATGTCGAAGGAGCTGCCTTGTCAACAAGATGGTAATGACTGCGAAGTGTAAGAAGGAAATAGGACAGCCGTGACCCTGCTCAGGATGTTGAACCATACTAGTAGTGAAAGCGCTTCTAGTTGCAAGTAGTCGATATTACTCGAAGACCTCAAACCCAACAAAGTCAGGAGCCCAGCCAGAGGTCGATGACGGCGTGAAAGTGACAGTGTTGTCGCCTCCTTTAACGAAACCATCAAGCACAACGTTCAGCCTGCCACTCTCGAACCAGTCTCCACCAGCAATTGGGAAAGCCCAACGCTTAGAGTCTTCTTTGTTGACAGTGATGGTGATGTTGCGAGTGTTGGACTCCCAGTCCCACATGGTATGACGGTAGTCGTAGTTAATATAGTCGATGCCCACGAGAACTTGTCCATCACGAGGGGCGCTGACTGACTTGAAGGTGACTTTGGCATCGTTGCCACCGATGTCTCCGATCTTCTTGTTCACTGGCAGGCATTCGGTCTGGCTGCAGTCGACAATCTTGGCTGACCCCTCAAGGGATGCATCGTCCGCGGCATAGTAGTCAACGGCCTTGGGGCGTGTAGCCTCCTCAATGTCGCTCAAGACAAGGAGTCTAAGCTCGTGAGCCTTCAGTTCAAAAGTCTCGATATCAGAGATAGAAGTGTCGGCATGAGCCCAGACATCACGGGCCTTGGCCTTGCCCACGCCGATCAAACTCAAGTCAACGTCCACAGTCTGAGACTCGTTCTTCCAGTTAGCAACAGCCAACACCTTTCGGTTGGAAGAGAGGTCTCCGGCCCACACATCCCACTGTTCCTCGGTATATCGGATAACCAGCTCAGCTGCCTTGCCGAGGGGGTCTTGGTTGATGGCGATAACCTCTTTGTTGGACATGATCTCGATGGATTCACTTGGCATTTCCTTCTTGTCCAAGACTCCTCCGATAAGGAGAGGTGACTTCATCATAGACCAGAAGCCGAAGTGAAATCTCTCTTCCTCAAAAGAGAGGAACCCGAGTCCGATTCTAGAGTGGTTAGCAGTAGTCTCAGCCATGGATGATTGGAAACTTACTCAAGCATGTCCATGTCCGCAAATGCGCCTGGACGAGTGTGCTTGGCATGGCCGACCATCTGGTTGGTGATGCGCCAAATGGCTCGCCAGGCACCAAAGATGTCGTTGCTCATTCTCCAAGTGTTACCTAAGGGGGCAGCCCTTCAAAACTGTGAGCAAAAAGAGTGGCTCGAGTGTAGACAGCAAAGACATACCAGTCTGGGACATTCTCGCCAATGCCCCACTGGCAGAGAAACAGTTTGATATCTCGGTCCGTATCATTAAGGGCTGCACCCATCTTGATGAATCGGTCTGGGCTTTGGGCCTCGGGTGAGGTGGAATCGACCATCACAGTCTTGGAGGTGGAGTAGCAGTTATCATATCTGAGAAGCCATGTCAGTGTGTAACATATGCTTTTGCTTCGGGGTAGACTCACTTGAGGGCATCACCTCCCCATTCGACAAAGGACTGAGCATCGATCTCCTCATAACCTGACAGCTTTCATCAACATCGATGTTGTGTGTTGGCGGGGGTAGACATACCCAGTGACCCAGGAAGGTCAGTAGAGCCACATTGGTAGTACCCAGCCCCAGAATAGAGGCCGAACTCAAGACCCAGATCATGGATATACTCACCAAGGGCCTTCGGACCAGATGGGAAAATCTTGGGGTTCCATTGCAGTCGATTATTCTCGTCTCTTTCATTTGTCATCCATCCGCAGTCCACGGCAACAATCGTGTATCCGAGTTCCGCGAAACCCAAGTCGACCAAGCCCTTGGCGTTGGCCTTGACAATCTCCTCGGTTGGGTTGCAATTGTACCGATTGTACGTGTTCCAGCCCATTGGTGGAGTTGGCGACCTCACTGTCTTGGCGTAAGCGCCAGACAAAGCGAAGAGGCTAGTGAGCAAAAGTCCCGACATGATCGCGTGTAAAGGATCCAGTAGATGGAGTAAAAGCCCCTCTTGACAGCGTTTGACGCATGATGGTGTGTCTTTGACAGGTCGTCAATTGAGCTTTATAACTCTTTGCTTGAGTAAAGCTATGACGATCATTTTTGGCAATATGGCCATGGCAATGAGGGGTGATGGAACCATGAGTGATAATCTGGCCGCGGAATGAGTCTCAAATAGGAATAAGAATTGCGGGCTAAGTACTTAGTCTAGGACCCTGGGATGGCCATAGCCGAGCCAATGCATGACCTTGGAAGATTTTGGAGACCTCCACAAACTTGGGCAAAATGGAGAGAGACAAAATGGGCCTTGGCCAAGTGTTCCCAGCCCTGTACGCTGTGCAACAGTCCTGCATCTGACTCAGCCTCTGTTGTTTCACGCTGGGGCATGCAGGGATTCGAAAGTACCAGGTGGCAGTGCCAGCTACTGCGGATCTCGGCATCAGATGTAAATAACAAAAGATCATTGGCAAACATTTGCATGATGATGCTGATTTAGGCTGGACCGACATTCGGAGTGAACCGGTGTTTGCCGATCTGCATATCGAACGGACGATGGTTCGAGAGAGCTGCACATAGTCTCGGTTCTACCTCCGATTTGCAACCTCTTCCGATTCTCTCTGTAGCCTCAGGTAGGACACATCAGTAGAGGGCTACAGTGTCAGTCGCTTAATGTATCATGCCTCGTGGCAGCCTACCCAACTCTCGAACACATGATGCAGATTCTATTCCCTAATAGCCAAGTCTGGGCATTGAAAGTAACAACCTATTTCGTTCATCATGTCAAAATAGACTCGGGAGCGCTAGTTCAAGCTGGAAAAGGATCGTTAATCTCTAACTAGCTATACACAGCCTACACCGACTCGGGGATGCTGTCCATCTCCAAGCCTGGGCTGGACCCTGGGGCTCTGTGCAAGGTAAGTGGGACAGGGTCCTAAGATGATGCCTCAAAGAAACGAGTCAGATTCAAGAAAATGGCCCTGCCAAGCCTGAACCCCCTGCCCTTATTGGCCAGGTATCAACCGACAACACAGCCTTGGTCCACCAACCTGGCCCTGGTGGCCCTCATGTACCTATTTTCGGTAAGCATAAGCTGCGCCTGACAGTAGGCATTGTTTACAGTCCGAGGCTGAAAGCGAGCTGCAGAAGCCCATATAAGATCAGATGGATCCTCTCTTCAATACCAATCCCAAGACATCACCCTTCAACTTCAAGCAACCAGCTGGATTCACCATGAAGTCCCTCAGCGTCGTCGCAGCAGGCTTGGTCTTAGGCCTTCCCCGGACCTTGGCCGCACCGAGCAAGCCCCAGATCAAGTGGGGGAAATGCGACCTGCCCTGGGGCAAGGACACCGATGATGCCCTCTATGGCGAGGTGGAGTGCGCAACCCTCAAGGCTCCTCTCGACTACACCAAGCCCAACAACGGAAAGACCATCGATCTACAACTTGCCCGGGTCAAGGCGTCGGTGCAACCGGCCAAGGGTAGTGTCTTTTGGAACCCGGGTGGCCCTGGAAGTTCGGCTGTTGAGTACCTTGTGACCAGTACAGAAAGCAATTACCAGTAAGTGAATCCGCTAGAAATGATACAAAATTTTGCTAATAGCCTTATCATAGAGTTCTCGGTGGTCAATACAATTTGGTTGCTGTTGATCCTCGGTAAGCCGTCTTGACCTTGCCAACTGTGTCCAAGACTAACAGACTGCGTCTAGCGGAACCGGACGAACCCTGCCCTTTAACTGCTCAATCGAGGTGGAGGAAGATGCCGACGAAAAGTCGGCAAGGTCAAAACGATCACGCCGTGCTGACGTTCTCCCACAGGCCAATCTCTGGCCTACTTTCAAGGGTGAGACATGGGACTACTTGGGCGAAAGGGCAGAGCAGTGCTACAAGGCCCGAAAAGAGACTGGTGCTTTCATCGGCACAGCGTTCAGTGCTCGAGATATCATGACTGCTGTCGATGCCTTGGGCGAGGATGGCATGTTGAGGTATTGGGGCATCTCGTACGGCACTGTCCTTGGACAAGCCCTCGCCGCCATGTTTCCCGACCGCGTCGACCGGATGGTTCTTGATGGCACCGTTATGATCGATGAGTACGTCATGGGTCTGAACCCTTCCCTTGTCAAGGATACCGAGAGATCCATGCTGCACCTTGTTGATGAGTGCATCAAGTCTGGTCCAGAGCTTTGCAATCTGGCCAACTGGGCAGGGTCCAACACAACTCTCGAGATCATAACTACAGCCATTGATGACGTCTGGACCGAGTTGCTAAACACTCCCAAGATCCCCAAGGAGTGGGGTCTGCCCAAGGACCCAGGTTATTTCCAGGGCGGTGCCTCGTTTCTCGACAACATCAAGTTCCACATCCAACAAGCCCTCTACAGCCCAAGCAACTTCGGAGATCTTGCGGATTTCATCGAAAAGATGATTAACGCTGAATGGCAGGAAGTCTATGAAATCATGAATCCCGTCACAGACGATGAAGAGTCGACTGAGGTGTGGAACTGGGGCGAGGATGCACTGGACGGAATCTACTGCGGCGACCAGGCTTACCGCGCCGAGACAGTTGACGACTATTACTCGGCCTGGGCGCTTCACTCTGAGCAAAGCTCTTTCAGCGACACCGGTGCTTCAGGAGAGCTCACCTGTGCCCGATGGCCTTTCAAGGCGGCTGAGACGCTCGACATGAACAAGTTCAAGCATGTCAACACCAAGATGCCCATTCTGTTTGTCAACAGTAGATACGACCCGATCACCCCTTTGGTCTCGGCTTATGAGGCTTCCACCCGTTTTAACGGAAGCAGAGTTGTAGTCCACGAGGGCGAGGGTGTAAGTTATTTTGCCAGTACACCTTTACTCTTTTACACCAGCTAACAGTTTCAAAACAGCACGGTATCGACGGAAACCCGTCAGTGTGTACATACACCGCCATAATCGATTACTTCAAGAACGGCCGGCTGCCAAAGCCAGGTGTATCATGCCCGGTCAAGACTCCGGTCTTCCAGATGTTATGGGAGAGACAGGCGGCTCTGAACGAGACAGAGTCGGAATAGTGGGAAGTAGCGATGTGCCGATACGACTAGACAAGATGAAGTGGCATAGATGAAGTTGGAGACTGAGCAGCATTTACGGTGTTTCGTTTAGGGTTTGGTCATTCTTTTACGCATATGACTTGAGCCTATTGGCGGACGTTTGAGTTGGAACTAATGACAATTATGACGGCCTGAGCATTGATAGAACTAGATATTAGATTCAATCACATTGTTTATATTCAGTACCCATTTTACTAATACCATTGCTACCCATCACAATCAGTATCTGCTAGACTGATCCGCCTATCCAATTGTGAGTTTATTGTTCCCATTACCACTCCTTCTAAGTAAAATGAGGGGTATGATCGGCGTAAAGACACTTCAATTAATTACCTCTACAAAGGGGTTGCATACTTAGTCCTGATTGCTATGTTTAGTGCATTGATAGGCAGCAGCATTTCCGTCTTACGTGGCCCTGTCTTTTATAGGTTACAAAGCTGTTACCTAACCCTTGGCTGCGCTACCCAAGCCTTGCCGCAGTCAAATGCACAACGCCATATCCTCTTGATTGGCCGAACATCAGCCTTTTTACAACCAAGAGCTGTCATTCGATCTCATATTTAGCAATTCTCTGGATCACGTCAGCCACGTCATTGTGACCAAACAGAGGGCGGCAAATTCCGTGGACTTTATGCGTTGAGCTGACGGGTAAATAAAGTGTCTTTTCTCCGCACTATCTTCAGTCAGCTAACCTGACAACACCACTGCGCGTATTCTGACAGTCTGTTGAAACCAAGGCTCACTTTTTATCATGGGTAAGTTTATGGTCTACCAGCGAATGCTATCCACGGCTGATACGCTTGATTAGCATCTCAAGACCCCGAGAAGAAGGACATGACCTATGAAAAGGGCGAAATCAAGGCCAAGGGCGCCTTCACGGCAGAGATCCACATCGCAGTCCGCGTCTCACTCCAGGATGTCTGGAACGACCAGTATGCAGGCAGCCAGATCATGGCCAAGCGACCGGGCATGTACCTGAAGTACTTACCTTGCCGCTACCACGAAGTCAGCGGTGATATGCTCACAGGCGGCGCGTATTTGTTCACCACCAAGGAGGAGGCGGAGGACTACAGTAACTGGACCAGCAACGAGTTTGAGGTTGGCGAGCCAAAGACAAAGTATTGGAAGCAGCCGCACTTCAAGTCTGTCACTCACTGGACTTGGAACGTCATCGGGGCCTACAACTTCAAGCCCGTCGATGAGCATGCCATCGGTCGCTTTCAGCGCTGGACATACGACATCAAAAACGCCGAGTCGATCCTGAAGCAGCTGTACCCTGTTCTGAAGGACGGAGCTGAGAACCGCGAGGCAACTTCATTTTGGCTTCTTCACCGACCTGAGGACAAGATGATTGGGATCCAGATGACATTTGCCAAGACTAAGCAGGATGATCATGATTCTGCTCTTAAGGATGTGGTGTCTGCGTCTGAGCTGCCCGATCTGGGCGAGATCTTTCCAGACCGCCTCGAGGCCGAACTCGAGCTGGATCGTACGAGCGCGTTGCTGGCGGTCTGGCTGCCGCTGGCTCATCATGCCAAGGGCGTCAAGGTGGAAAGCCCCAATTTTCCTGCCCTTCCAGCGCTATCTCAGGAAGGGCTTCTTGTGGAGTTGTGAAGATGCAGTCAAGAACAATGATGCAAGATGTCTAAGAGCGTATGCGTATGTAGCAGTAGTCTATTAAATGCAGTCTATATCGTTCCAGTCATGATGGTCCACAGCTTCAACCCAACAGCGCCCCCTTAACAGCCTCAACTTCCTCAGATGTTCCACAAACCAAACCAGCTCTGTCATCACAACCCTTCAAGGGAGTGTCCAGAATTCTTAGACCAGTCTCGGGGTCGATAGCCTGGCCTCCAGCGCACTCAATCAAAAGAGCGACAGGAAGCAGCTCGTAGAGTCTTCGCAGCTTAGCCTTGCTCGTTGCAGTGACGGGGGAGATGTAGATGCCATGACCCTTGACGAGGGCATGGAAGAGATCGGGAATGAGGCCTCCAGAGTAACGCAAAGTGTACTTTTCGCTAATGAACTTGGTGACGAGATTCATGTACTTTTCGTTCTCAGCGGCTGCACGAAGATTGGCCGGTGCAAAGTATCGCGCCTTGAACGGAGGCTCAGCAAAGCGAATCTCTGGGCGAACGACGGCGATTTTGTCGGTGTCATCCAAGCTCACTTCGAAGCATACATCGCGGGTTCCAGGAATTCGAAGGGCCACGATGGCGAGGGTGCGCGGTCCAAAGACTCCAATAATGGATGCAATTTGCTTCTCAGGAGGCTGGTCAATCGAAGTGACGCCCTCCCAAACACCAATAATGGTGCCCACAGACCAGTTAGGTCCGATGATAGAACTGCCATCGAGAGGATCGAAAGCAACGGTATATCGCTCGTCGCTGCTGCTGTCTTCTTTACCGCCGTTTGTTGATCGTTCCACTGGATCTTCCTCACTGCTCGCAGTGTAGATGGTCGGACATTTCGCGATTTCATCTCGCAGGACCTTCTCGGCCAGAACATCGACATTCAACTGCTCATCTCCAAACGCATTTTCGGTGCCGACAATTGTGACGTGGTGTGATGATCTGAGTTGTCTGCCGATAGCGGAGATGGCAGTAAGAAGCCCAGGAATAACAGATTCTCGAATAGAAGAATGAGTTTCTTGTGGAACAAAAGATGAGAGAAACTCGTTGAGCTCCAGCTCCGAGTTTCCTTCCGTTCGAGATGGACTCATTGTTACGGTGAGTTGTAAGTGTGAGATTGAAGTTATGGGTCAGCCCAGTTGCGAAAAATTGACGCAATCGATAAAAGGTTGATAAGCTTTATCACGAGTAGCGAACTAACTAAGCACCAATAATAATTGTCATCCGGTATCCGCACAGTGGTTCTCGACAGTCCTTTACTTGATTAATTACGTACCCGCAAAGATAGCATGACACCTGCCTGGGTTTCGTGCATCTCGAATGCCTGTAACGTATTTCCGCATCTAAAGGGCAAGAATGAAGCTGGACTGAGAGAGACATAATTGCAGGATTAGAAAGAAATTGAATGTGTAGACATTCTCGAGTAGTGTTTCAGTAACCTCGAACAAGGAACACCATGCATGATGGGTAGCACAAGAGGCGCATATAACAAAGCCAAGCATTTTAGATAATCAAGATTATTATACCCAAAGAAATAGGGCTAAATACTTTTGAAAGAATTTCGGCAGTTGCAAGAGCTCGTATTAAGCACATCGGACGTCGGGATATCTCCTCTTTAGGCCGAGGTCCCGATCATACCTTTGAGCATGAGCACATACATACCCCAACCGTCGATCTTGGCTCTCCCTTCCTATTGACACGGCTATATCATGACCCTGAAACCCCCGCTGCAAAATTACTCGATCGGGTTGCCTGCATCTTTTCTCAACGTCATATGGAGTCCTCAGAAAGTATTCCATTATTGGTTACGACGGGTATGTTTCGGAGCATACAACCAACAATCATCTACTCGAGAACCAAATCTTCGCAAAGTCACGAAGATGAAGCCAGTGCTATTAAGATGGCTTGTTGGTCAAAATTCAAGATATGGTCTATTCGAATATCTGATTGTCCTCCTCTCTCACTCGCCCAAGACGATCGTGGCTGGATCGAAACGCTGCTTCAACGCATTGAGGTCAAGCTTTGGGCGGTTAAGCCACCTCTGTTTCAAAGAGACCCCACCACTCTCCCACTTTGCATCTGAGCGTGTTGAAATCGCGAAGACAGATGTCATAATGAGCATTTCTGTCCCTTCTGGGAGCTGTTGGGGCACGCTGATAGATGCAGTTGGGATGAGAGTTCTTTGCCGAACCAGGTTGGTGTTTGCATCTGGCTTCAATGCGGAGGTGGACACGACAGCCTGCTCACTACCGATGATCGCCTCGACGACGATACCGCTGACTCCATCTTGAGAGGCGATGAGGGTAGAGTTATCGGTTGATACTACCCCCTCAAATTGACCAGGCACAGCGTCATCAATAAGATCAGCTGCCGAAAGATTCGTTCCGTCGGCTGTCTTCCTACCATAAATGGCGAATCCACCCTCGACAGTATGGATCGATGCTGTGCCCTTTAAAGCTTGGATACGATGGATGCGAACATGCCAGTCCGGCCATCGATTAGTTGGCGGGATCAAGATTGTGTCAACATGAACAGACCGATCGCCCCAAGGATACCAGCCAACACTGGCAACGGGGGCATTGGTCGCCGCCACGTCGAATTGCACGCCTTCACTCTTCCACTTGACTGTCCACGACTCAGCACCATCTCTACTGATAGCCAATTGGTTGTCTGGAGCTATCTGCTGAATGAGAGGGCCTGTAGGGACAGAGAACCCAAAGGCAGAAGAGTATGCGAATTTGCAATACTTGGCTTGGTTCGCCTTCATTGGCCATGCCACAAATTGGCCGGGTGTGAGCATGAAGTGATGGCTACCCTTTGGATGATTGCAAAGGATTTGTTGAGGAGCCGACACGATCTTGGCTCCGGAATCAACAGTAGGGTATTGTAGTTCTTCCGATGCCCAAAAGTCGTCATCATCGGGTAAGCCCACTGCAATCAGTGTCTTGAGAGCCCAGTAGACCGACTGGGGAGAGTTGTAGTCTTCAGCCATGTACATGTTTCTGTACCACAGTTAGTCTTGAACGAGAGAACCATATATAGACTTACGGATACAGCCATCCAATACTCAAGGTTCCATCCGCGTTGAAGATATCTTCAGAGTTCTGTGCCCACCATCTCAGGTGCCTCAAGAGAAATCCTCTGATGGCTCCGGGCGAGTCAAGTGGCTTGGGCATGTTTGGAACATTTGCAAATGCCAGGGCAGCAAAATAGCCTCCGCAAGCAAAGCGGTAAGTCAAGGAGCGACCGAAGGGAATAGCAGATCCTAGAATACAGTTAGCCCTGTGAATCAAACGGTAGGGTTGGACATACCTTGTTCGTCAAAATATCTCCAGATGTTTGCACCAAATTCGCGCGCACGTTGTCGATACATGTCGCACCTCGATGGATCAATGTCATTGGCAAACTTGGAGTATAGAAGCTGGCTGAACTGGATCGCGAAACTACCGGAGTAGTAGTCAACCTGTCGTCCTACTCCGATAGCATCCCGGCGTCCAGTTTTGAGGGTTTCTAGATGCTCTCGTTCTGCTTGCTCAGACGTTTGCCAAGGACCGTCTGCTGACCATCCGTCGTGGAGGTAAAAGGTGTCTAGAATCTCCAGATCGGCGTTCATCTCTTCCTTGACATCGTCGTAAGGAATGCCGCAGACTTTGGTCAAGGCGAGATTGGAAAAGACGCGAAACCATCGCCAATTAGTAGGGGGCATCTGTTTGCCGTTCATTGACTTGAACCATTCTGTAATGTTCTTCTTTTGTCTGTCGCTCAATGGCTCATAAATCTTCTTTGGTGCAGAAAGAATGGCATAAGCGAGAATCTCCGCCTCAACCATTCTTTGGTCCATGTCATGCACAGCTCCCCAGTACTCAGGATGCTCAGGGTCGGTCCCTGAAATGAATCCCTTCACCCATGGTTGGGCAAGTTCGCTGACTTCAGATGCCAGTTTCTCATCCGCAATTGAGTCGTACCCAAATAGTAGGGCACCAATTGCCCATAAAGGTCTAGCAAAACCTTCAAGTTGAGCTGCGGATTCATCGAAATGCGTACCAGTACTAATCGGGATCCGGATACGCGCTTTTTCTGGAGAAAAGTAACCAGTCAAAGGTTTGAGAAGAGCAATACTCGCTCGAATCAAATCCGATCGAGTCTTGAAAGGGTTGTCTGAAAAGCCTGCAAGGGGTGGCATATTGGAATATCACTTGACTGAAAGAAAATGTCAAGAACGAAACTACAGAATAACTCTAATGGTGGATAAACTTGGTTGGATAAACGTAGCAATTATTACCTCAAACTCGGACGTTTTGCCCTCATGACCATTTCCGGTTGGCCTAAACCATCGGGCATCGGGCCAAGTCACAGCCGAGGTCATCAGCCGAGCAAGACGGAAGCGATTGGACCGCTTGTCGCGAACCCCGTATGAAGCTAATCGTTTCCTTGCTTGGAGCCGGTTCTCGCGTGCGGGGGACGCGTGCCGAAAATCTGGGGTGATTATGCAGCTCAATTTCATTTTCTGACTCGGGGTTTTTGTTTAACTCAGCATTTCCCCATCTTCTCGGGCAGCGGGCGATCCATCGGATTCCGATGCAGCATTCAACTGAAACTTCGTCTATCAATGCCAATGCAGACGGCGCAGCAAACATGAGCGCGTCAGCAATCGTCGGTCCCGGTGGGGAGAGCGAGATTCCATCTTGTCAGGGGTGTCGTCGTCGAAAGCTTCGATGCTCGCGTGACAAGCCGACGTGCAATCATTGCCAAAGGCTAGGTGAGTATTGCAAGAGTCTGTATTCCTTCCTGGCTCAAGTTAACTGAAACAGACTCGCCTTGCGTCTATGATGCGAAGAAGAACAAGCCCGGGATGAAACCCGGCGTCATCGAGTCCCTGAGTCGGAGAGTTGGTGGGTTAACCGACAGCTTGCTTATCTCTTCATCACTAACCCCACAAAGATGCTCTTGAAAGCACTGTTTATGACAGCTCACGGCGAGATAACGATGACCTGCCGAGTGCCCCGTTATCGGATACCTCGCAACTCGTTGGAGCGTTCTCCAGTTTGATCCAGGAACTACGAGGTCTAGTTTCGGCTCCCAGAGCAGTAGCACCAGTGCAAGCCATTCATTCATCACCAGAGGCGTTGCATCAAACAGCTCCAACACCAGCGCAGTTCTCTTCGGTCACTGAGGTAGCAGTCGTCTCGCCCAGCCATAGAGACTCTCATTCTGGGCACCAACCTTCTCGTAAGAGGCGGAGAGTTGACAGTTGCGGCAACCCAAATATAGAATTGGCAAGTCAGCTTGGCGAACTTGGCGGCAGTTCAAGCCAGTTACCACCTCCGGAGCTCCTCGAAGAAATCGTCACCGCCTACTTCAACCTCATTCAACCATGGATCCCCGTGCTACACGAAACCCGATTCAGAAGTCGATTCTACAACCATGAGCAGTTGCCTCCTCTAGCCGTCCTCCTGCATGCCATCGTCGTCGCTGCTATCCGTTTCGTCGACTGCGATAGCCATCAATTGTCAGCTCAAGAAGTAGAGGCGTGGATGGCGAGGTCTAGAAGCATCGTCATACTCTCTGCGATGGATGGACTTTCTGTTGAGAATTTGCAGGCATTGAGCATCATTGCCTTCAGTGATGTAAGTAATACTCTCCTCTCGTGGACCGAACACAATTGACTTTTTGAAGATGGGCAGTGGCGATGTCTCAAGAGCGTGGCCCAGCATTGGCTCGCTCACAAGAACCGTCGAATATTTGCAACTCAGCGTCGAGGCCGACGATCGACAAGAGAGACCACTTTTGAAGCCTCTCCCTTCAATACCACCTTCGAAGAATTGGACCCAAGATGAAGAACGCCGGAGAGTCTTTTGGAATATCTTCAACCTGGACAGGTAGTGTTGAATCTCATCAACTTGATTCCCTCGCTAATGCGTGACGCAGACTCTGTTCCGTCATGACTGGGTATTTTCCTCCTAGCAGCTCCCCTTCCACACACGGCCTGCTAACAACAGTAGGTGGAACACTAGTCTCACATCCGACGACGTCCGTAGAAGGTTACCCGCCGATGGAGGTCTCTGGCACAAGGAAGAAACCGTTTTGACCCCGTACTTTGGCATCTGGGACCGGTCTGCAGCCAGAATCGGCAACTCGATCGTCTTTTTACCAGCACATTATCCAAGTCCCGAACAAACCACAGACGCGCCAGCAGGCCCGGAGACACCGTTGACGACCCCGACCGTACCGAAAGGAACTACAACAGTGGACATGTCAACTGTAGGGGCATTCGCCTACTGCATTGAGGCAACCGAGTCCCTCAGCCAAGTCACGACTTACTTTCTACAACAGAGGATAAACTTTAAAGACCGTCAAGAGGTCAGCAACTGGCTCACTAGGTTCAAGGAGCTTGACTTGCGACTTGTCCAGTAAGTACCATGGAATCATGTATCTCACCTCTCTAACATGCCTCAGTTGGAAAATGTTTCTCCCCCAAAAGTGGAAGGACTCAAATATCTCTCGACGACCAACCATCATCAACATGGATCCAAACTTAACTCTCGCTCATATCACACACAACACTTCGATGATTCTCCTCCATCAGCAAATCGCATACCCAGCGCCCCAGTGGACGACGATTGTTCGAATGCCCAGCGCTCATAGCGCAGAAACTTGTCAAATCGCAGCATCCGAGACGGCAACCATCACTCAGAAGTATCTCAAGTATACCCCAAACAACAGTCCAGTCAATAGCCAATTTTCTTTCTGTGTCTTTGTCAGTGCTCGTTCACTCCTCGGTAAGTTTCCAACAACGCAAAGCTCTGTACCTTTCGACTCTGACACAAACAGTGCACTGGCGATACTACAAAACGGATCTGGCGCCCGAATTTTGGCAGCTTGTCGAGAGCCTTGAGGAGATGGCAAAACGCTGGGTCGGTCCAATCTTCAAAGAGAAACACAAGCATTCGTTGGCCGGCAAGTATAGTGCCCAGCTGCGCGCTCTGCACAAGAAGTGCGAGGAGCATCCGGATTTCTCACTCGACGTTCTGGGATATTCCACCGATGGATTTCCGTCAGCCGATACCGAAGTTGAGCACGATCATGAAGCACCTCAAGGCACTCTTTCAAAGCCCCAGGAGACACAGGCAGCTTCCCAACCGCAACATCTGGACTCAAGCATGAACAATGTTCCACACACGATGCCAATGGGGCAACTCAACTCCCTGATACAACCCTCTCCCACCAATCAAAATACGGAGCAGCATTCACCCGACGAGTTGTCTGCCATATCTACTGTCCTAATGGACCAGGGTTTCATGCAGTTAGACCGAGTAATTAGCTTTGATGACATGCTCTTTTCGGCACAGACTGGGAATGATCAAGGCGGCGCGTTTCAGGTGGACAGTTGGACTTTGGGGTAGCGGGAACAACAACGACTTGGACATCCAACTATGTCATCACATCCAGCAAGCCAGCCCCATCTTTAGTAATATGTTCCCAAACTCAATAAATCCATAGTCTCCGTGTATCAAACAGTGGTCTCAGTATCTCTTATAGTCTTTCGCGTTGTGATTCGCAACAGCGATCTTCAAGATGACCTCAAAATAAGCGTTCGGGTTCAAGAATGTGTCTGTCGTGGCAATGCGGCGAGAAATAAAGCGTTGTTAATATCAGCGAAGACTTGACGATCAATGCTGAACTCAAGACATCTAACGATGTTTAAATCCTCAATTATTGCAGGTCCGCGACGGCCCTCATGCTTCAGAGCTGGAGGTTCCGACACCGGGGACCCACATCCGACGACTTCTCCGATGCCCGATGCGTGCTGCTAGGCCGGATCACCATCAAGACCACCAAGGTGACAAAAGTGAAGAATGAAAATCACGTTAACGAATAAAAGGTCTCGGTCAACCCCGTATATTCAAAATCAGTTGCTTAAGAACAAGAACCTCGAATTATCAGCTATCAAAAGATCTTCCACACTTGGAACTTTCCCATTGCCTCTGTTGCCAAGAACTGGCTGTCTGGCGAGAAAGTGATGTATCGGACCTCGCCCTGGGTCTGAAGCTGCATTCTTTTATCCAGAGTAAAAGAATGCTCACTATCAATCCTCCAGATAGATATCGCGCCGCCGGGGGATCCGATTGCAAAGCGCTTGGAATCTGCCGAAAATGCAGCGGCTTCAGTGTCGAACCCTACTTGCAGCTCTGCCTCCCATTTTTCGTCCACTCTTCTGAAAACTCTAAAGACTTGATTGTACCAATTCGCGCTCCAAAGCTGAAACTCGGAACCGTTTGCATGTTTGCAACAGAAGAAGGTGCATTTCTCGTCGTGAAAACAATGTAATGTTCCCCATCTGCCGATAAGAAAAAAGCTTTAGCGATAAAATTGAACCTTTGTGATCGAAGAAGCTTGAAATTGTCTTCGGGATCGACTTCCAGGATGGCTATCTTAGACGAGCCATGAGAGCCATTCATAGTGTGCTTCACTTCAAGCACTCGGCAAGCATCGGCTGAAATTCTCCGATATGGGTAGGTTCCCCGATCGACTCCCCACCTGCTCTTTGACAAGCATTTGAAAAGGCCATTGACGTAGGTAACTCTCCAGCTCCTAAGATAAGATCCATCATCCTTATAGCCATGGTGTGAGATGAGGCGTTTAGCGTTAGACGAGACAGCCACTCCCTGAATTGAGTGCCAATTTACATTATCCTTGATTATCTCTCTAAACCCGCCCTGGTCGGTCTGTTTCCAGAGACGGAACGTAGCATAGGACGTTGAAAAGAGCCACTGACTGTCGACTGAAAAGGCGCAAGCCGTTGGTACCGCATCTTTCTCGGTATTCCAAGGATCTGTAAGCTTGAGAGGTAATAATTGCGGAACAAGGGTGTCCTGTGACTTTGTTCGCTTGATCGTTGTTGAAACCGTTGGACTACCCTCGATCGGATCCCGCTGAACTGTTGACCACGAACCCGAAGCATCCGAGAACTCAGTTGAACTTCGCTCCTTGGGCTCAAATCCTCCCGGTGAAGGTTTCTGCCGTATTGTGAGACTTTGTCGAATTGTAGTCCATGATCCGGAAGCCTCATCGGACGTGTTTTGCGGGCTGTTCGGCCGTGTTTCCAGATCTATGTGGGCATTAAAGGTAATACCAGGGTCTGAAACGAGCCCAGTATCCTCTGTGCCGTGTCTTGAGGCTATCCAAGCATGTTTCAAAGCCGTGGCTGCAGCTGGTCGATCTCGTGGAGACCGGCTCATGACGGAGACGACAAAGTCATGGCATTCGGTGCTCAACAACTCGTTGGAGGGGAACGGTTTCCCTTGAGCGACATATCGAGATAGCCTTTTTCTTGGTGGATATGGAAATGGAAGTTGTCCAGTGGCGATGCGAAAGGTGATGGCACCAAGGGCCCAGATATCGACCGCATGGGTGTACACAGGGGTCTCGAAGGAATTCAAATCCTCTTCGTCGTCTGTATCATATTGGTCTGATGGAACAAATATATCCTGAAGCTCGGGTGCAAGATATGGCTCTGTGCCCACCATAATACTGTGGAGAAATGTTGACTCGCTCTGCTTGCTGCACCCAAAGTCTGAGATTTTGACCAACCAGTTCGGTCCTTTATTTTGCACGAGGATGTTCTGGAGATGGAAGAAAATGTTAAAAAACTGTACTCGAAAGGCAGCTAGGTCTGTCTTATCATACATTGGGCTTCAGGTCACGATGAGCAAATTTGCTTTGATGCATGAAGTCAATGCCTTGGAGGACTTGCTCCGTGATAGTCTTTGCTTCACTGTCTGGTAGAGGCTTGCCGAGGAAGGACTCTAGGTCGCCTAGGGGGAGATACTCCATGGTGATGAAGATTGAGTCTGTATTTCTATACCAGCCAAAAGATGGGACAAAGCATTCTCGAAACTGTTGAATCAGGCCCATTAGCTGCGTCATGATAGAGAGCAACTAATGGTTGATCTCACCCGCTTGTGGGAAAACTTGACAATTGCCGATATCTCTCGAGATAGGAACTTGTCCGACGACTCATTGAGCGTCACTTGAATCTCCTTGACGGCTCGTAGGTTACCAGAGCTGGGGCCTGAAACGCATTTCTGCAGATAGACGACGCCGAATGCGCCTTTGCCGAGTCGGGTTGTTTGATCCCACACCTCCTCATTAGCCTTCCGCCACCTCCCTCTAGCGGGGTCAGAGACGTATATGGTGTGTATGGTTTGTTTGTCGCTAGCAAATCTGGTCTCAAGCTCCCAGTCACGGACTAGGTCGGGCAAGCTGTCGTCCATCCTGAGTCGGTGGTGAGTCTGCAAGATTGGGTGAGACTGCCTGAGTGAGGGAGAAAGTTGACAAGCCAGCCTGGACCCGAGCGGCCTGAAGAGAGGGATCAGGTCATGGGAATCTGGGCAGTGCCAATAGGATACTGGCATCATTTGGTCGACGAGCCAGTAGAATCGTCCCATTAGCCAGCCTAATTCGGTACGTACTGGCTGTAGGTGACTTGGCAAAACGCCCAATGGAGAGCCTGGCGCAGAGCCTGATGCACCTCTCGATGCCGACAGGTAGATCAAGAGGGGTTCTTCGTCAGAAGGGCCCATCTCTGCAGGGAAATGAAAATGGAAAGGTTTGAATCATGTCCTGACCTAGAATGTTCAGGTGGGCTCCGTGATGAGAAAGATCAGTCCCTCGAATCCGCCTATTTGAAGACTTTGGAGAGCGCGAGCCAAGGCCGAGAGACAAGAGACACAATCCCAACCCACCAATGGCAAGCGCCTGTTGCCCTGATGTTCCAATCATGTTTATTTTACGCCCATGCATTAAAACCCCCACAGGACAACTCATTAACTTGAAGGAGGTATCATTCATGAGACATCTTGTGTCATCTCACAATCACCGAAGTAGGAGAAGACTGCTAGACCTTGAAGAGGTGAGCATTCTGGTTGGCAAGCGGCTCCAGGCACCTGATCGAAGAGCTAATAGAGTGTTCGGTCATTGATGTGAGGTTTATGACAGTGTCTTGTTTCTGTAATTGCCACACTCGCATCCTTGTATTATGTAGAGGGTGGATGAATGTATCTAGTGGTGGGCAATATTCAACCATCGTCTAATCAACAGAATATTGCGAATGGTGCAAGGCACCAGGCGATGGGTGCAGATACGTTTTGGGAATGCTATAGACAGAGGACCTCAAACCTAGCCCGTATGGGGATGTATGCAACAATAGCTTCTGCCATGCGTGGAGCTCCGCCGTGGCATTGTTAGCAAGAGCTAGGTTGGTAAAGTCCGAAAAACACCACTCCAGAGTGGCGATCATTACCCTATTGAGATCGGCGTTAAGATTAGCCCCGGTCATCAACACCAGGATGATGACGTTATAGTCAGCTTCATTGATATAAAGTATGTAATGCCAGCTGCTTGTAATTCTCTCTAATAAAACCCTTCCCAACATCGAGAGCCGCTCAATTCTTATTCAACAAAAATGGCACCATCAGGTTTGGCAATTATCATTGGCGCCGGCCCAACATCCGGAGCTGGCATCGCGCGAGTATTGGCTCGCCAAGAAGATGGCAATCTCGCTGTGGCTCTGCTGGCTCGAAACCCCGAAAAGTTAAACAATCTTCGAGACTCGCTTCGGAAGGACACAAACGGCGTGGTTCACTCTTTTCCCACCGATACTCAACCCGACAACCTTCGCCAAGCATTCCAAGACATCGCCAACCACCCCGACTTCAAGTCTCTAAAACTCAAGCTGGCGATCTACCATGTCAAGCACAGCAGCAAGAAGCCATTCCTCGAGGAGACGGCCGAAGCTTTCAACGACAGCATGCAGACCTACACCACCGGCGCAGTCGTCTTCGCGCAGGAGGCACTCAAACTCATCTACGCCCAAAACGGTGGCCAGACTCTCCTCGCCGACACAAACGGAGAGAAGAAAGGAACCATCATTTTCACTGGCACACTGGGTGCCATGCGTACCAACACAGGCTTCGCCGCGTATGGAGCAACTCGTGCCTCGGCAAGGATGGTGGCCCAAGCAATTGCCAAGGAGCACAGCAAGTTTGGTGTCCAATGCGTCCATGCCATTGCGAACGGAGGAATTATTGACGAAGACAATGACGACACAAGGACGGGCAAGAAGATGAAGGCGGAGGATGTTGGTCAGACCTACCTGTGGCTATCCCGCCAGCCGAGTTCTTTGTGGGTTCATGAGTTGGATCTGAGACCAGCGCAGGAAGCTTTTTAAACGGAAGGTTAGATGTTATTCTCATCTGAATAAAAGCCACCGTTCCATTACTTATGATGGATTGTGTTGACGCTGAAAGTGGACGCCAACGTAACGCGCTCATATCTGACAGTATGACGGGACAACTTGTGCGCATAGAGATACTCGCAAGCCCGTTTAATATTTAATGATCCTCAGCAGATCTACGTGGGAAATAGCTTCCCAATGAGGATGGTGTAAGCGAGCGCCCAGCCTTGTGGCTTACATACCCCCGGCGGAACCCTTGTCTAACTGACACGCAATCATTTGTTGGGTCCATCACCAACGGCGCTTTCTCCTCTTCTCGTCATTCTCTTCCCCGCTTTGTCCGTATCTTACTCGATTGCTTTATCCGGTCTCCATCGAGTCGCTAAGATGTCAGAGGCGCCCGCTGCTGCTGCTACCGCGATAGGGGAGGGTGAACTCCAGCCTCCGAAGCACTGGACGGAGCACCCGGTGCCCAAGGTAATCAGGCTGTGGAGATATATCCACTGGCGGTGTATCATTGTGTTGATGCCGATATTGTAGGACGAGTCTGAATCAGCGGCCGACGATGCAGCCAGCTCGACAGCGTCTCTCTCGAGTAGTATCCTAGAGTATCGCACCATCAATGGGCGAACTTACCACAGCGATCGTGGAAGCAACCAGTACTGGTGAGTCCCGTAGCGATGGAGAAATGCCAGGTGATGGCGTAACTAACGAATGAACAAGGGGACCCAACGATGCTCAGCAGAATGAGACATTGGACATTCAGTGAGAATGGACGTCATATCATGAGTTATGACATACTAATTAGGCCCCAGACACCATGTCTTTACGCTCGCCCAGAATGGCAGGCTTCACTTTGCTCCACTACCACCCAAGATAGAGGTATATCCAATCGGAAAACCTGCCTGAGTCAGAGTCTGACAGACAAGCTAGAAAGCAGTCGACATTGGTACTGGAACTGGTCTCTGGGCCATGTAAGTCTTTCAGGCTTCATATTCTGCATCAAGAGAGTCACGCTGAACCTTAGCCCCCCGTAGTGATTTCGGTGACCAGTACCCCGACACGCAGGTCATCGGCACTGACTTGTCACCTATCCAGCCGTCTTGGTCTCCTCCCAATGTGCAATTGTAAGGACTTCTTCCAACAACGAGAAAAGGAATTCATCCAACGGGGCTAATCTTTCCATGCAGCCAGATAGATGACTTCACCCAAGAATGGACGTTTGCGGAGGGTTCTCTTGACTACGTACACACGAGGTGGTTAATTGGCTGTGTCACCGACTGGACGGCCCTGTTCAAGCAGGCGTACAAGGCCCTCAAGCCTGGCGGCTGGATCGAGTCATTTGAGGTCAATGGCTTCTTCGAATCGGACGACGGCACGCTCAAGGACAAGTCTGCTCTGGCTCAGTGGGGGATGATATTCCGTGAGGGCGCTAAGAAGCTAGGTTCTCCTGCCTCTTTCAGTGTCGTTCGTGACGGACTTCAGAAGAAGGCACTCGAGGAAGCTGGCTTTGTTGAAATCCAAGAGCATCCTATCAAGGTAAGTTATGTTTCTTCCTATCTCGTATGGGCGTATAAAGGTCCGACTGACACACGTCGCTATCAGCTTCCGACCTCAGGGTGGCCCAAAGATCCCAACCAGAAGAAAGTTGGTGAATTTACCAAGGCAGCCATTGAAAACGACGCAGAAGGAGCCGTCGGTTTCTCAGCTAGCCACTTGGGATGGTCGCAGGAGGAAATCGGCCAGTACGCTGCTCACCTGCGCAGAGAGCTGCGTATGGGTGACCAGCACGCCTACTACCGCGCAAACGTGGCATGGGCCCAGAAGCCAGCTTCTTCATGATAGTTCTTAGAAAATTGTGGGAAGAAAATTAAACACAATTTATTGGGTTGGATCATGTGGACGTCTGAGAGGTAGAACTAGCCCGTTCAATGCCACAGACAAATTCATCGAGCTTCCTCATTGCAAAACATAATTCCGATTTTGAATACGAGCAATCTAATACTGTTCTAAATAAAGTGTATCGTGAAGAAGAGTAACATTATGATATGCGGACCACCAAATTAACCCAAGCAATATTTAGGAGAAAGTCTACTACTATTGCTAATTTCCTTCTTAGGATTACATAACAGACTGATGTTCCAATCATGTTTACCTCACACCCATGTATTAAAACCCTCACGAGGTTTGTGACAGCGCCTTATCTGTATAACTACCGCACTCGCATCCTAGTATCACCCAGAGAGTATATGAAGGTTTCTAGTGATGAGAAATATCCGAAGAGCCTATAATCAGCAGGATACTGCCAATCCACGAGTGAATCAATAGTTGAAGGAACATGGCATCCTCTGCATGTTGCCAAGCCAGGCCAGCCACTGGACCTTGGGTTGAAAATAGATACGCGCTTATGTCATTTCATGCCGATTGACGTGGCATCCCAATTGCACTTTCGATTCGAACCCCTCTTCACAACACTGCTGCCCGTTTCTTTACCTCGGGCTTCACCTTTTGTCCCCGCGGAACTTGACCTACTCTCGCAACTAAATCTCCACCGAAATTGAGACTTCAGACACTTTCTTTGGCTATTTTAAAATCGGCCTCCGCCATGCCTTCTACCGTCGACCGCAGCCTTGTTCAGACATACCATCTTCCCCCCAACTTCTGCATCGGGCCTGCGCCACGAGGTCCTATCCAACTCGGCAGCATCCTCACCAACCTCAGAGATGTAGAGGTGATCAACTCAGACTGCCACGTCGCGGTTGACGAAGCAAAAATCTTCTCTCATGCTCAACATGGGTTTGAGGCAACGGCGTCCCGCATGAGGAAAGGAGAGTTGGGCACCTGGGCCAAAGCAGTAGGTTTTGAAGGTCTCGGCGGAGAATTGAGCGGGTCAAGAGAGACGAATACAGAATCCGAGTACAAATTCGGTCGCCTTGACACTCTCACTTTCTCTCCCACGCCAGCCTACCGCCGTGCCAGCATGAAGGAACTCGATGTGGCCGAATACGTCGAGGCTACGGGCTGGGCACCAGTCTATCTTGTGACGGGGCTCAAAGTTGCCGTCCAGCCATCTGTAAAGATGAGCACCTCGCGAAACTTTGCCGCTCTTGGGGAGGCAGGGATTTCAGAGGCCGCTGGGCTGCCGGTCAACTTTGGTCCTCATGTTGGCGTCCAAGGCCAAGACCAAACTTCTGAAGGGTGGACAAAATCCGACGATTTCATCTTTGGGATCAGGGTTGAGAAGCTGGTCTATAAGCGGCAATGGCTTTCGCGCCAGCGCCGTGACGAAGGCCCCTTACAGTCCAAACTCTTCACCAAGGGAGCTCAGCTGGTTGGAGAGGGCGATGACTCTGACGAGGAGGATGAAGATGAGATTTCCGAGCTGGAGCTTGGCGAGGATATGGATGGCATGGAAGTGGTGCCAGAGATGGAGACTGGGGAAGAGACCGTGTGGGTGCTGCCGGCCAGGTTTGCTTAGTTTAGCTGTAGTCTCTCGAGATATGCGATCGGTTTCAGAAACGCTGCTCCAGACCCGTTTGATGGCAATGTGGAGGTAAATCAACAGGCTCTTAAGCTTTATTCCTTCTGGTGTCGAACCTGGAAATTTGGGACCATATTCTCAGTATTCTACAATCTACAGCGCTGTGCCTGTGGACATTCACGTTGTGAACTAGGGGACGATTCCAAAGGAAGTCATCAGCCACCACAGCAAAGAACACGGTTATTGATACATGTCTAAATCAAAGCCGAATGCCAAAAAAGGTATATATTTGACTCAGTAGACCTATTAAAAGGAGGAAATACAGGCGAATGAGAACTTGATCCTACAGGCCAACATGGCTAGGGAGAATGCTAGGAGACCACCCTGGAACTGCCACAAACATACATTCACCACGATGATTCTCACAGATTGACTGGACCGAGCTGAACGCTTCCCTGCACAACTTTGTTATCTCGGCGTCCAGCAGTGCGCGTAGGCCAGGTTCCTCGACATGGTTCTACAAGCGCAAGACTCGGTTAGTGGGTGATGCAAGGCTAGAAAAAGAATATTTGTACTTACCTGCACCGCTTTTTGCAAATGAATGTGGAAATCTGATACAGACCAGACATAACCTCCATCCAGCACCTCTTCTGCGGCCGTAACAATGTCATCCAGCCCCGGGATCCTGGGTCCTTGGCGGAGGCGGCTGAGAATCCTATCTTTGAGTGTCTCGATCGCCAGCATGATATCATTGGCAGAGGCCACATGCTCTTCGCCGGATGCACTGTCGACGTGGCAGCGTTGTTCCGGATTGCTCAAGTATAACAGAGCCACACCAAGTCCTGAGATGACTTGCAGTGAGTTAGCACACGCGTCTCAACTTGGGACACCATCGACTGACATATCATAAACAGACAAACTCCAATGAATATGACGGTATTTATCAGTGCCTCGGTACCGGTGTCTCCAGGATCATCCTTCTCATCTTCGCTCTGTTGAGTGTCGACAGGAGAGTCGGTGGGTTCACAGTTTTCGTCCCGCGGTGTACGAGTCCATGCTTGATGTGCCTGTTTCGAGAGGGACGAGTCGAACCTGAGAAATGCTGAGAAGTTGAACGCCCCATTGGTTTGTTTAGTCTCCATCAATTGGAGAACAAGTTTCTCCATCACTGCCCGCGCCGAATTGGGGGTTTCATTTCTCCCGCCTGCTAGAAAAAACGTTCAGCTTTTGCCCGTCAATCGTTTACGGGGGGCTAGGGGACACACAAGCAAGTTCCTTCTGCCATCGGGGATGGAACCACGCAATGAGGAGTTGATCATATAGACGTCGGCTTGTCTCATCTTTCAGGCAAACTTTCCATGCAAGGTAGTCGATTGTCCCAGGATCCAAGTTGATCTGTATGTCTCGGCGGCGCATGACGATGGCCATAGCTTGGGACAAGCTGATGAAGGCGAATATCTCCAATAAAGTAGTTGGAGGGGTGCCCTGAATGACTTGCTTGAATGTTCGAGTTCCTAAACGGCGTAAGTCTTTCGCTTTTACGCATTTCTCTCTCAGTTCGTCAATGAATGAGATGACATCTGCTGAAGGCGAGTCTGCTGCAACTCGGTGGAACTGTCGGTAGCGTGAGCGGAAAACTTTGTTCAAGTCTTTGAGAATACCGAATTGCGGCATCTTGGTCAATCGGCAATGGGCCGAGCACTCGCATTCCACACGCCATCTGCAGCGTGCTTTCTCCATCTCTTTAGCATCATGGTCCAAGAAAAACCATTCTTCACGGCGAAGTTGAGCTTTGGCAAAGAGCCGCTCAATGTCCCTTTTGTGGCAGGAAAGATGGAAATCAATATCCAACTCATTTCCAATGTTTTCATCTTGTGTAAGGAAGTCTGCATGATATCTCGCAAAGTGGGACTTGAGATCATCCCAGGAAGCGTCAAAAAGAGTAGCACCCTTACATCTTGGGCCAATGCAAGTTAGTTGGCCATCACAAAATGTCCTTAGCTGGGTCAGGAAGACAATAGCGCTCGGGAGCCGACCCTGCACAGCAATTTGTAGCTTAGGGTGTGTCTGCTGGGGCTCGGAGGCCTTTGGTTCCACGGAATCGAAGAATATTGGTTCCTCGAGATCGAAGACTATTGGTTCCACGGAATCGAAGAGTATTGGTTCCTCGAGATCGAGCCAAAGGTCCGATGACGACGAAAAGTAACTGAAACTAGGCTTAGGCTTTCTGCTTAATTTAGACCTTCTAACATCGCAAACCCAGAGGTGCTTAGCGATGCCATATGAATAGCGCCCCCTGTCGAAACTCTCGCGGCAAAATGGGCATTTCACACGGTCTGATGCGGTTGGACGTAGCCTCTTGAGATAGCTGATGTATTCGGGTCGTTCGCTTGGCGGGTCGAAATCAAGAGGCGCAAAATAGGAGACATGGGGATGATCCGACGCCCCCTGATTGGCAACCGGCGTTGATAGTCTCTCCTCTTCGCCAAGGGCGCCCTCGTCCTCGTAGGTGGTTTCCTCGTCTTCCAAGTGGGTTAGCCTATCGCTTACTTCATTCAAGCATGGTTTTCTAGATCTTTAACTTACCAACATCTTCTAGCTCGTCTATGAGATCCAAGCCAATTTCAAGGCCTTTAACCTCACATAGGGCATCGGATAGTTCCCTCGATGGTTCTTGAAGGGAAGGTTGGGGGCTGGGTGTTTGTGAGATAGCCTCAAGCGAGTCAAGCATCTGGAACAGCCCATTCAGGTCCGATCGTAGGCTCTCAATCAATCCGTGAGTTGTTCCTGCAAAGACGCTCGACTGACTATCCTCTGGAGACCAGCCGGACTGTGAGTCGAGTGCCGTATCTCTGGCTGAAGGTCCGCTAAGAGCGGATGCTGGAGCCTTGAGAAACATTCCGCCGGCCAGGGGAGTCGAAGTGGTCGAAGACGGGGAAGGTTCAATTGGGACCGATGATCGAGACTTGGCGCGCTTTGCCTTTGTAAGGCCCGGACAATGCAGACCTTTTTGGAAGCATCTGAAACAGCCACGACCATGCGGCACACACTGTTGAATACGTCTGATGAGCATATACTCGGTGATGCCTCAGTGGCGCAAACCTTTGATTTGCCTTTACGGCAGTTGTCGCATTTTTTTGTATCGAGCTTCCGTGGTGACCGGCTCAGTGGCTTGTATTGAGACAATCTCGCGGGTGATTTTTGGCTTATAGAGCGGAACATTCGTGGGGGTTGAGGAGACATATTGAACGTCGTGAACTAGAGGCTAATCAAAATTGGTACTGTATGTGTCTGAAGCATAGCGATGGGACGGCGGTTGGGGACGCAGCCCTCTAATAAGATAGCATTTTGCACCCCTGGTTCTCAGCCTCAATTCTGCAACGAATCGCGTCCCTCCGCATTCATGCCCTGTGCAATGACGTGGCCGCGTCCGGTCACACATGCTCCTTGGGCAATCAAGTGCGGCGAGGAGTGATTCGTGGAAGACTATGCAATCACCTGACTCTCTGCATGGCACTGAGGTGGTGGTCAGCAACGACCAATCCCGGTGCCGTGCACTTGGCTTCCCATGATTTGGTGAGTGGCAACTCGCAGGGCTTGAAACGAAAAAATTCTGACCCAACGAGTACTTTGAAGTCACCAGGCTTCTATGATCAGAACATTTTCTTAAGACAAATCCAGGAGCCAGGAAAATCAGCATTCTCAGCCACATAGAACTGCGCAAGACTCCTATTGCTCACATTGAGCTGATCATCAATGAACCAGGCACTCGAAGCAAAGAGACGGACCAATCAGAGCTCATCGCATTTCTGTTACGCCCAGCACCTCGTAAATCTAATAGTAGGTTTGGATGTAAGAAGAAAAGTTGACTCAAAAACTGGGGTAGACTTGTCTTGAATTTAAACTTCTTTTCCTCCGTCAGTTTTGTTTCGAGTCAATCTTCGCACCTCCCAATCACTACTTTATCGCTACTCTACCCAGTAGCTCTATAACAGTATGTCCTCATAGCTTGGTCCCAGCAAGCAAAGCACTGACGGAACCCGCAGAAAAGTTTGACCCCACCTGCAAGTCTGGTAAACATGCTCGAGACATTGCAGCACCCCGAGAAGACTAGTCTTGTGTGGCTTGTCCTCATCGTAGCGGCTATCCAAACCACTGCTACAGTCATCGGGGCGGTTTTCGAAATTTTGGGTTACTTTGCAGCTTTGCGCGGTTAAAGGCTGTTCCCTTTCAAGTGCTGAGTATCTGTGGGTGCTCAGAGCGTGGCCATGTCTCACCGTCATGAATGACGGATCAATGTAGTGTGAATACATACAGTGCTACGTACTATAACCATTGCTATGAGTTAATTGATGTGATTATTATCGTTTTCCGAAGAGCTGGATAAGTGGATGGAATCATTATTGTAATTAGAGGTGCGGATATGAGGTCGAATGTAGTCCAATTTTCCATAACTGTAGGGTGGGTGGCAGAGCAGGCAGCACTCAGAGCCTCGAAATCTCGTACGTCTCGGCAGCTAAACCTTCCGCCATGTTAATTTGCCGCTCAGCGAATGGGAGCTACGAAAAGAATCCACAGCGGGCAAGGGATACGCGGTCAGATCACGTGAACACGGAGAGGCGAAAGATAACAAGTCCGGCACTCCGTAAGACGTGCTAAAAGGCCACGAGTCGGCAAATGATTCAATTAGAGAGATTTATTAATAAAGACGCTTCCAACCCCGTCTTGGGACATACCTTCCCCTCCTGTTAATGCGAGTTCGACTGGCGATTTGGCAGATGTTGTCCAATTTGTGTTAGCTTGCATCTGTCTACCGTGGTCTCCACTTCGGTAAATGCCGCGCGCCCCAGAGCCAGACGCATCGTCGATCTACGACAGACTTGCTCAGTCCATTTCATCAATTACGTTACCTAAGTTGAGTGTCGCTTGGATTGTATACAGATGCAGAACAGCCCCCAGAATGTGGGCGCGGGTATGCCCGGGGGCTCAGCACCCGGGGGTATTGACGACCCCAACAAAAGAGCTGTGCGTATCTACCATCGGGGGGGGCGGAGCAGGCCGCGGCTAACTTGACTCGAATAGTGCGACCAGTGCCGTATGCGCAAGGTGAGGCTGATATCATATCTCTCCGTGGTGTCGGGCATCACAGCGCATGGCTAACCGTATTTCTCATCGTCGGATATGTAGGTCCGATGCGACAAAGACTGGCCTTGTTCCAACTGTCGCGTAGCAAACAGAGCGTGCACATCTACTGGCATTGGCCAGCGACCCAAGGAAGCCCGTCAACGTGTTCTCATCTCATCTCAGTAGTATGTTCTCGTCTCCCCATGACTTTTTCAACTATCAGCGAGGTAGTATGACCATGTTGACCACCGTAGTGAGCGGAAGATCGATCAACTCGAGTCTCGACTCGCCAACATAGAGCACCTACTCAAGACTCTCGTCGCCAGAGATGCTGGCCCGGGTGAGCCGGTACGGCAGCAAGTTTATGTCCCCTCCCCGGACGTCCCGGATAGCGGCACCGTCACCTCAATGGGAGACTTTGACTCGGGCGATGAAGAGACAGCAGATGGTGGGGACTCTGGTCTAATCTCCCAAACCGCCATTGCTAGCGAGTTCCTCGCCCATGCCGTACACCGCACATCTCTCCACGACGCCCACCCTAGCGTAGATGCAGCCGTTACCAACCTCCGCCAACTTGTACAGCTCCAAGGGAGCCGTTCGATCAGCACCGGGCCCAAGTTCCCGCGCCAACTACCACTACCTCAGGGTGGGTTATCCAAGTTGCCCATGCCGCCTATAGAAGTCGTGGTTCCACTTCTCAAAGCACTTAATGGTAGTTAAACCCCAAGGCCATTCATAAAGTGATAGGACAGTAATTCACATGAAAACAGGCGGTGCAGCCAGCTTCTTCGCATTCGGAATGACGCTCGTCGGCGTTGAGGATTTCTCCAGCCTGTGCCGGATGATATACTTCCCCACAGAGGACTTTCCTCAGGCTATATTCGCTATCGTCAACGCAGGCCTGTACGACTTGTTCATGGAAGAATGCTGTCTATCTGATGATGTCGAAAAGCGAGACAGGTATCAGGGGTACGCCAAAATGGCTCGAGCCAATTTCGAGACTTACCTAGCCAACCTACCCATGTTTTTATCCCCTAGGATCGAAAACGTTCAAGCTCTTCTACTGGGAGTTAGTTTTTGCCCTCTTTTCTACACTCATTGCGATGTGTAGTTGAACTAATAATCCGCCAGACCCAATATGCCATCGATGTCACGCGCCCCTCTGTCGCCTGGCATCTCAACTCGATTGCTGCCCAGCTCTGTCAAACTGGCGGCTTTCACCGCGCCGATGTTGCCGGTAACGAGTCAGCTCGAACGAAGCAAATCAAAGGGATCATTTTTTGGCAAGTTTACTGTTGGGACCGGGGCCTGAGTCTGCGAATGGGCCGTGCTTCCGTCATCGATGATCGTGATATTACTATTCCCCGGGTGTTCGATTTCTCCGGATTCCCTCTTCTTGAAAAGCCAACTGTGCCAAAGTTTTGGCTGGAGAGGGCTACTCTACAGGGCCAGATATACACACAACTGTAGGTGCCCTCCCCCTGTGGCGATGAGAACAGCAGCTAATTCTGTGCACAGGTACAGTCCAGCTGCCCTGACAGTTCACCCTTCAGAACTGGGTCGCCGTGCAGAGGAACTAGCTGTTGAGTGCAGAAGACTTGGCGCATTGGGAAAGAATGTCCAACAGGAGGCCTTTGCCTACCTAAAGAAGATCAACGCATCAGAGCTTGTTGATGTCTTTGTCCAAGGTGATGAAGTCCAATTTCTCGCAACATTGACGCTTGTCTATCGAGCTATTCCAGCCCCTCCAGGCTCTCCTAGCAGATTTTCCAACGAATGTTTAGAAACTGCACGCCAAACAATGAGAAGGCACAAGGAAACCGTTGCCTCGTTGAAGTATGGGGCTTACATGAAGACGATATATGTTCACCGGTAAGATTTAGTTTGTTGTGCTCCTCTGGAATGAGCTGACCGGAGGCACCTAGAAATCTGATGCTGGCCCCCTTTGCGCCCTTCTTTGTCCTGTTTTGTCATATCGTTGAGACGCTTTCTGGAGATGACCTCGGTATGCTTCAAGAGTTCGTGGCATCAATAGATCTCCTACGCGACGCGTCAGAGACTGCCGAGAAGCTGTGTCGAATCTTCCAGGTCTTCCGGGACGTGGCCATGGTATACGTGGAGGCCAAGTCACAGCGTAGGGAGGATCAGAACGACGTTCCAATGGGAAACCAGCTGGATGCGTATCTCAGTCAGCTAGGGTTCATGCCGATGGAGGGCCAGTCCATGCCCCAGTCCATGCCCCCGACCACAGGTGATGTCCTGATGCCACCTGGCCTTGGAAGTGGTCCGACAACGCAAATGGAGGATTGGTTTCTGGGTAGTCGAAGCATGTTTGGCTTGCTGGAGGAAGACCTTGGGCAGATTGACCCGATGGGATGGATGCCACCGCCGTCTTCCGGGACGATGTAAGGAGTATATCGGGATTATTGAGGCTTATTTTCGGTATCGCCGGCGTTATCTAGAAGAGATTAGGAACTATACGTAGGAGAGTAAATAGTCCGCTCACTCGTATACTACCTACCTAGTACAAAGGTAACTTTCATTGCCTATGCTGGATGAGGATTTGGCTCATGGGCTTGTGTCATATCCTGGGGCAAGTTCTGTAGAGGAGGCTCTGGCCATTCACCCTGTCTCTGAAGGACCTTGGAGTGAGCCATTATAATGCCGGAAAGGAAGTAGTTGCGATGTCAAATTGGAGAAACTTAGGGCATCTAAATGCTTTATCCCAGAACAGTGAGAGGGGCGACGGTGAGCGCCAAGACCTGCATCGAACCGCCTTGGGTCGGCTGTGAAGCACCGACCATTTCCTTCAGCCAATTACAACGGAGTTTGGGTAGCACAAGAAGGCCCACGCCGATGGCTGACATCTCGGTATCCGCGGAGGCCGTGATCGGATCACACAATCTGACACACGATCTTACCTATCCTCTTCCCTTTCATGTTCTAAATGGATGGATTTGCTCGCATTCTTGATACCAATAATTGTGGCTGGCTTACTTGCATTTATGGCCTAAAGACGGGGCCGATGATTGACGACTACCGTTCCGGAGCCTTGGTGGATCCTGACCGCATCGGACTCCGCGGGAAGACCCACATGCACGGCGGCGCGGGGTGTTCCGACTGGCTCGGCGGGATGATCCGCCGACTGGGGATACTTGGTGCCTTTACACAGCAAAACGTAGAGCCTCAGATTGATGTTGAGTGTCAGCTTGTATAGGATATATAAAGTGAAGAGAAAAGTGTTGTTGGACTCGAAATAAACAACGCACAAAGTCTCACACGCTTATCCAGCTCACTACCCATCAACAATGGTTTCCCAGCCTCAGAAAGTTCAGGTCGTCATCGTCGGCGCCGGTCTTAGTGGTCTTCGAGCTGCTACCGAGATCCATGCCGCCGGTCTGTCTTACGTGGTCTTAGAGGCCATGGACCGCGTTGGCGGCAAGACCCTCTCCGTTCCGTCAAGAGACGACGGCACTGCACTCATCGATGTTGGTGCGGCATGGATCAATGACACCAATCAGTCGGAGATGTATGCCCTTGCCCAGAAATACGGCTTCGAGCTCGTCAAGCAGCGAGCCGAGGGTCGTAATCTGTATCAGGACGCCGAGGGCAATGTTTCTGTCTTGCCGTATGGAAGCCCAGCCAAGGCAAGTTCAAGCTCTGTTGGCCCTTTGTGAAGCTGGTATCGCTAACAAAAATATCTTGATAGCTCACCCCAGAGCAACAAAAAGAGTTTGACGAAATCGCCCACAAATTCGGCGAATACGTTGAACGTTCCAACCTGGAGAATCCGCATCTGGGCCCTGACGCTGCTGAGCTCGACTCCCTAACCATCGCCCAACTCGCTGAGAAGGAATTCGGCGGCACCTTAGTCGCTCGCCTTTTTTTCACCGAACTAGCCAAGGGCTTGGTAGGCACGCAGCCGGAAGAGATCAGTGCCCTGCAGCTGATTGACTACATCAAGAGTGGCGGCGGTCTTGCTATCATGATGTCAGATGGAAAAGATGGCGGCCAGTACCTCCGGAACCGGCAGGGGCAGCAACAGTTTCCAAAAAACCTCGCAGCTGAGCTTCACCCTGGGACCGTGAAGCTGTCTCATCCGGTCAAGAGCATCACACAGTCCGGCGACTGCGTCTTGGTCTCCACAGCCAATGGGAAACAGTTCACGGCCGACAGGGTCATTGTGTCGATTCCTACGCCCCTGTATCCCCATATCCACTTCGAACCTGAGCTCCCGCCCGCGAAGCAGGTCCTTGGTGACTCGAACAAACTGGGCTGCTACTCAAAGACAGTCTTTGTGTTTTCTTCTGCTTGGTGGCGAGATGCTGACCTATCCGGAACCGTCAACTCGCCTGGTCTGATCACCTTTTCCCGCGACACGGTTGTTCCCGAGGATGAGCAGTACAGCATCACCTGCTTCCACCTCGGTGCGCCTGGTCTCGAGTGGTCCAAGCTCCAGGGCCAAGAGAAGCAAGATGCAGTCTGGAGAGAGTTTAACAAGATGTTCAGTGTTGTGGTTGACAAGGTCCCCAAGCCGATCAAGGTGATTCAGCAGGATTGGACACTTGAGCCATGGGCATGGGGTGCGCCGAGCCCTTTCATGGTTCCCGGCATCATGTCTGGGGATCCTGGACAGGCTATCCGAGATCGAGTAGGACGCATTCATTTTGTCGGATCGGAGACGGCACTTGTGTGGAAGGGGTACATGGAGGGGGCTGTGCGATCAGGAGTCCGGGGTGCGAAGGAGGTTATGGAAACCTTTTCATGATCTAGATTGTCCAAACCCTACCTACACAGATGCCGCTAAACTGACGAAGAATCTTCGCACTTGATCCCTCTTCGACCCTCTATCCCTTCTATACTCACATTATAAACTTTATTAAATGGCATTGTCGCTTCATAGCGAAACGACCCGTAACTTGCTGCCTTCAAAACTTGATAGTTCTGAGCTGTTGCGGTTTATTAAGGCACCGACCGGGCTCACTTTTCATCCGAGGACGGCCGTATTGTGAGAATCAGGCTCCGGCTTTCTGCCTCGACGGATTTCAGCCTCGATCATAATTGGACACAACACGCCGGGATCAGAGCAGGCTGTGCACGTGAGAGGCATTTAAAACGAGGCTCTCAAACTCATCAGGCTTGCCCCTCATCTCCATTCTTCAGGTTCCAAACTCCTCACAGCTCAGTGATGGAGTGGCACAAAAGTCGCCGTTGGTCGTTCAGGGCCAGCGGAAATGAAGAAGCGCGCCGACCCTTCCCACATATGAGTATTTATTACCTCGTATACGAAGGCCTAAATGACTAGACTGACAAGCCTTGACAAGCCATTTCGGCCATATTCGTTCATTCCACGCAAGGAATACGCATGCTCCGACCAGCCGCGTCCCGACCAGACATGTTAGACGGGTTTTACTTATTTCCGTTATGCGTATCCATCAAGCCCTACCTTGAACGGCCATCCTCTTCGCAGATTTTTAGCTGCATTAGAGGCGAAGACTTCTCTTTGTTCAGGTCTTTACTATCTTCCGGAGCCGCTTCTTTGCGGGACGTCGATGAACATGGGCGAACTCTACTTCACGTGCGTTAGGTGTTATCTCTTCCTGCGATGCGATGTGAATCTGATCTGACCTAGCACGCTCTATTCTGGGAGGAAGGAAACCAATTTTGCCGGTTTCTGCTAGATAATTGCGCGCAGTATCAACTGGAAGTGGTTCTGTCTAGATCAAACTGGAAGTACGTCAACAAATCTTGAGCCAAATGGAAGATTTAACTCACCAGCGATAGATTCTATGACCGCACAACTCCACTGCATGTTGCTATGCTAGTTCTCAACCAGAAAATACAGAGTGGAGAAGAAGTACCATCATGGATCTATGAGCAGATCCGTTGGCTTCTTGAAGCAGGTGCTGATGTTCACCTTTTCAATCCAGAAGGCGGCCGGTCATGCTTCGATCTTGCATTTCGCATCGACGACTGTGTGAGTGAAGAAACATCTACAAACCGAAAGTTTTCTAACAGAGCAAACTAGGAGCTACAGAGAGCCATTATTCTGCAATCGCATTTCGATGTGACTTACAGAATTCTGGTTGCCGAGGTAGAATCAAGACCTTTGCTCCTACAGTGGTTGCTTGACTGTCCCAAAGCCACCCCAGCTAGCCTTGGTCTTCTGGCCAAAGTTGGGGCGAATGTGGACGCAAGGAACTCTCACGGAAGAAATTGCCTTCACCTTTGTGTGGGGCTCACAGACTTCACGGTAGAACCCAAAGCCTTACGTCGCGCCTTGGTTGAATTGATCCAGCATGGGGCAGACGTCCATGCGACAGACCGGATGGGCAAGAGTGTGACGGACCTGGCCTTCAGTCACCCGGATCCTCTGGGCAAACTGGGCACTTATCCAGCCGACCTCTGGATCTGTTCCTTAGTGGCTTGCGGCAATGATGTCTTTGGCGAGTTCCAGAACAATCAATTTCGACTCGTTCGGTTCGGAACCGAATATGGGCGAACGGACTTTGAGATGCTATGGGACGGCATTGAAGATGCATCATATCTTTTCAACAATGTTGTCAATATCCCTAAGGAAAGTCTCCGCGAAATGCTCCCTCAGGTTCTTAAATTTCTCCCCACAACATGTTCTTCGGCGTATTCTGGATCTCCGACCGTCCTTCTTTCGACATACGACAGAGTATCAATGGGTAACTGACCTTCAAGAAGCCGAAATAGGCACAAAAGACATTGAGAAAATACTCTTGGCTGACGAAAAAACCATTCTTGACGGGTTATTTCCCAGGCTATCGATTGCCCCAGCCGACAATCCACACAAACAGCACAATGATTACGACCTTCCACGGTACAATACTTATGGCCCTCCACAGCCAAATTTCCACCATAAATCTTGTTGTCACCAAGAAACCCTCCAAACAAGACCTTCAGAACCTGATGCGTGGGTTAAGAGAGTGGATCTCCCTGGCGTTGTTGGATGTGTGGAGCGACTCACTGCTCACTTCTTTCACACTACATTTACGCCACATTCCGAGTTTTCCATCTACTTCGCAAATCACCCAATAGCTACTGTGGATGCTAGGTCCATCAGCCTGAGGTCCGAGCTACTCACGTCAGTGATAGGCCCACAGGGTCTTGAGTTTGTGAACATGGTATGGCGGGACATGTTGCATCTGGCGGCTGAATTTCAGTCAGCTAGTCTGTGTTGCGATCGAATCACCATGATGATCCAGAAAGTGCCGAACCAAGTGGATGTGGAATCCATTTCACTCGACGATATCCTTGCGGCCTACGTGGAGTTGGATTCTTTTGGCCTCTTTCTTTCAGCCCCACACTCCATGGACCAGTCGATCTCCCAGCATGGAGACAAGTTTTCACGCATGGCATCTCTATATGAGAAATTGGTCCATGATTTGCCTGGTGTTGAGCTTCAAGATCAGAGCTTCATCGTTAGGTCTAGCAAGAAGAAGACATTCCACCACCTCTGGCTTCTCACCCAGATGATCAGCTTCGCCATGATTCTGTATTGGCAATGCCACCTTGGCCAATTTCACTCGCGCCTTCTGCAAAAGCCCATTGACTCCATTGTGCTTGGAGGGCGTCATGACAAAGTAAACCCCGTGCATCATATGCTCAGCGGAGGTGATGAAGGGAATTGGAAGATAGTTGCACGGCTACAAAATCTCACATGCGCAGGGAAAGTTCTCGGAAGCCCTGTCTTCGTCTTCACCACAATTCAAAGCCAAACGGAACCCGCCATGCTTTATGGGAGTCCCGAAGATATGGTCGACACATTCGGCCAGTCCAGTATTATCTCAACCGATCCAGATCACCGATTCAATACGATGATTGGACTCCGGATCAAATGCGGCACCATCTTCCCAACTGCTGAAATGTCCTACCCGGGGAGGCGATTGTTTCACTGGGGCGACCTTCCCGTGGACCATAAACATTCTACCTTTTGTTACACAGACAAAATTCTCATTGGAGCCCCTTTTACCAACAACAACTGCAAGCTTAAGGAAGAAGATGCTAGACGTGCAGCCAAAGCTGCTGGAGCCCTCTCTTGGGTTTACGTTGTCAAACCTTTTTGGTTCAAGGATCAAATCCAAGCCGGTATCCAAGGTGGTCAGTATGTCAACTTGACGACTGGTGTAGTGTGGAAGCGTAGCCCTGGTTGTTCCCTGAAAGAGGCTCTCTTGCAGGGCTATGCATTGAACAAGAGCTTGAACTTTCTCAACGATCTCTCTGGCTTGCAATTCAGCATCTGCACTGGACTCGCAAGAAGAGTGCCCCTGCGGCAACTAATTGTGGAAAGCCCCCTTTTCGAAATGCTCGACAACGCTTGCATTGATGGATGGGACGACATCAAGGAGCATGCCAGAGAGTTGTTCAAGAATCCAATTAGTCATGGACTACTGAAAGATGAACGGCGGTTTCCTAGAGATACCCTTCATGAGGCCTGCCGGGTCCTCCTGCAGCATCTTAGGCCCACAGGTGTGGGAGCTGATGGACAACTGAGAATTCTCTGGCCTGCTCTAGAGGAGCCTGCACATTGTCTTGTTGTGGATCCAGAACGCCATTCGCATCTTCAGTGGTGCCACATGATACGGGACAATGAATGGTGTGCGACGTTTGCTGCAATGACAGCCAAATGCATCGAGACCGAAGGTCATCGTTGCCCAAGTCGTGACGCAAATGTTCAATGGCGTCTCGAGAGGAGTGTTCTGTCCACAGCCATGTTTCAGCCTGAGGTTGCAAGCACCTTGCTGAAGGTCGGGACCTCGTATTGGATTGGCGACACTGGCTCTGGGGTTTGGGTCACGGTCCGAGAACCAGAACAAGGAAATCAGGTGCTTACTCTGAACAGGCGAATCCATCCAAGCGTACCGAGATTCGCTTGGCGAGTACTGGGATGGGAGGCTCTAAGGGAATGCTACATGACTGAGACGCTGTCTGTGGATGTTGTTGTGTACTCTCGGAGACGGTCGCCCTGAATCCCCCGTAATTCACGGATGGTTCACTCAACTGAGGTCTCTTCTTGGAGCTTGGTCAGTGGCTTTAAGGTGATCACTGATGTTTGTATGGTTTTAGGTCTATGCCGTGTCGTTCACGGCAGAGGGGCGAGGAACCGAATACTCTTCGGTCTTATTTCCCGAAAAACATGATGCGGTGCTGGCTAGATTGGGATGAAAGTATAGGTAAGTTAGAACTTTAGATTAATGGCGTACTTCTTTTACTATTAAACTAAGTTTTTTATTCTTCTGCTGCTTCCAGAAGTGCGGTACTTGCTTATAACTCAGGATCCTTGCCACAGACCGGTTCCCCTTTTCATGATACGTTCGGATCAGGATGCTGATTTAGCGACCTTTTCGTTACACAGGGGAAAAAGCACAGATTTATTGCTGCTAAATTTGCTCTTTCTGTAATGCTAGCATTTCGGAAGCTCTTCCGAAAGAACAAATCATGAGGATTATCACTGCCCCTACAGGGGCACAGCCTATTTTGTGTCTCGGAGCACAACCGAGCTCCTACCGGCCACCGAAGGCCGGGAGCAAACTCAAGAATGGAAGGCATCATATACCGGAAGAGCCCCGATGCCATAACGGAGCCCTGCCGAAAGCTTCGGCAAAATCTGTCCGCCGGAATCGACTCACCTGGCCTTTGCAGCAATGATGCATGGAATGTGTCTAGAAGGTTAACAAATGCAAGCCATTAAATCACCATGAGCATGTCTTACATGAAGAACCTACCATAAGAAGCCTGGTAGTTAACCAGGAGCATGCGGTGTAAGACTATCAGGATCCTTGTGGGATGAAATGGGACTCAACGGGGCGGATAGGCACTAGATTGCTACCAACGTGTCGGTTTGACACTGGAGACGGATATCTTGTTTGACCTGGTAAGCTATGGAATTCCAATTTAAGCACTTGTAAAGTCTTCCTTGTTCACAATACGATGAACCCTGGGCCAGGTGTTACTCTTCTTACCCCAACTCAAGTTTCACCATAGCGTAGCTGTGTCAGTAACAATCGCTTTTCCAACACACCTCAATCGATTCTACCCTCCGTTTTATGAGTATAGTTGTTAAGATAATCCCGTCGGAACACTCCACCCTTGCATACGCTTTTGTGAAATGAAAGCTTTTGCATGATTAGAAATTTATGTCATACCCACCAGCCCTGACGATCGTCGTCTTGAAGCAAAGCGCTTCTCCAAGCCATCATTCCTTTTTCTTGGTAATATCTAAATCACTTTCTGGGACCCGTGAACTCCGACTCATATGTGTATTCGCATATCTCGAGCTCATGGAAAGCACCGTCAAGCGATCCAGAATCCACGTCGAGCCACTGTGCGATGATTCGAGGCCGCCAATAACTTTGGAGCTTTGCCACTCAAGGTATAGAACGGAGTCGCCGTCATGGAGCTTCCTAATTAGACCATGTGTTTGCCTTCATCTTGGTGGTTCACCTAGTGGTCGGGCTCTTGGCAGACGTGTTTTCCTTTCCACTCCTTGCGTTGGCTATCATAGTATGTGTCATGATGCTTATCTGACGCGAACACGCCCCACTAGAAGATCCCAATAGGAGACTCACCCGGCCTCATCCCGTGTTGAGGCTTCAAATCCAGACCAGGGCCGCACATACGCCCGGATTTCAGCCGTATTCCCCGCCAGGGTAGGGCGTGGAGGGCCTCCAGTAGTCCGCAGGCAAATTGGCATAGGGGTTGAGCGGCTGCCGCGCTGTTTTCACCCAGTTCTTCGGGGCTACAAGATGCCGTCACGCCTTGAGTGCTGTATCTTGGTTCGTTGGAGATGATACTTGCATCGACAGACAGCGCGGAGATGCGGGCGGAGGCCCGTCTCCAAGGAGCCACTCGACCATTGAGGGCGAGGTGTTCTGTTCAAAATTGCGATGATAGTGGCCAACTCAATGAACGCCAGGGCACTCTGAGCCCATTTCATTCTAGTCTTAGGGCCAAAAACCACCGCCCGAATCTCATGATCAAGTCTACGCCTCTTTAGGACTCCCCGTGCCTTACCTTCATCATCCAGTTGGGGTTCTTTGGGGTTCATCTTGGCGTCTTCCGTTATGCCTCGCTATGTTGGAGAACCCCCAATGAACCGGCCTGTATCTTGACCTTCATTGCTCAGCTCAGAGATGTGCTAGACTTGCGTCGCCCCAGCATGGTTGAAATGGCCTGCAGGCAACCCGGACCTCGTACAGGTTTCAGGGGTAGATGCCTCCTTACGGATCACTTCCGACACTACCTCTCGGGAACGCGTGAACTGCCCAGTGCGCAACCAGAGGAAAGCTGGCATATCTTGGGCCCCCTGTAGTCCCCCCATCATGTCAGCCAGTTATGCAACAGCCACAACACGACTGAATCGTAACGGTAGAACGGCTCAGCAGAAAGCAAATTGGAAAGTCAAAGCTTCCATATCGGCGTTGTCATCCAATAGCACTGCAATGCTAGATCCTCGAGTTGTCACGGTTGACTGCGTTCGGGCGTCCATGACCGGACTCCCCGGCCCCATGTATTCCGCCAACAACGCTCAAGTCCGGAGATATGCAAGACTAGCCGAGTGAGGACACCCATAGCCATTCATCTCCCCTGCTTCCATCACCCTTCTCCCGGAGCGTCGCACCATAGCTGGACACCATCAGCAGTAAGGAGTGCCGTGCACCAAGCTACGGAAGCCCTCCCGTTATCTCCATCGGCTTCCCTCCCGATGGCGCCATTTCTCCACTTGTCCTCCCTGGGGACACCGAGCTTCTCAATTTGGGGTCCGTGATGAAGAGCAGCAGACTAGAGAGATAGACTGGAGACTTGAGATTCGTTGGAAATACGTATATGGAGCGTTAGAAACGGAGTCCGGGCCTTCTTTATCAGATAGCAAATTACCTTCCAGATAACGAAGACCCATCAAGATCTATGGAGCCTCTATCATGCTGAACCTACGTCAGGGTTAAAGATTGTCAGTTGACAGGGTAACTACCAGGCTTTCAGTAATGCCCGCCATGCCAAGATGAACCGCTACCATGAGGGGAAAAGGCAACCACACACACTTCTAATTGCCGCAGTTCGATGCCTGACCTAACCCCTCCTGAGTCCTTCAGCCGTTCTTTAAGCCAAGTGACAACCTGATATGGTCATTATTGCCATCGAAAGACCACGTCATGAAAGATACGCTTCTCCACCGGCCCACCATCCGGTAGGATGGCTTGGGGTAGCCTAATCTCACCGACGGTGTGGACTGGTCTGGCCACAGTTAGTGACTTTGCGGGGGTGGAGTTTACCCCAGGTTGGACCACCATCCATGATCCATGTCTTGGCCTCTGCTACTGATACCGAGGGAAATCAGCAAGAGTCTCTATCTGGCAATACGTCCATGACTCGCCCGGTGAGCTTTTAAAGGCCAGGGATTCCCCTCTCGCTGCGAGCCTTCTCTGTCTCATTCCTCCCATCTCATCCTCCCTTCCATACTTCTCATCATGTCGTTCAACAAAGAGGAAAAGTCTGACATGTCGGACTTGAAGCTTGAGGGAGTCAACGACAAAGCCGAAAGCGTCCACGCTGGCGATCTGGGTCCCAATGTGGATCACCTCCAGCGAAGCTTGGGCAACCGCCAGGTCCAACTGATCGCCATTGGAGGCTCCATTGGAACCGCCAGTTTCGTCAGTATCGGTACTGGTCTCATCAAGGGCGGCCCAGGTAGCTTGTTGATCGCCTATACTCTCTACTCTTGCATGCTCGGTCTAGTCAACAACTGTATTGCTGAGATGGCCACCTTCATGCCCATCACCAGTGCCTTCATTCGAATGGCTGGTCATTGGGTTGATGAGGCCTTTGGCTTCATGGCCGGGTGGAACTTCTTCATCTACGAGGCTATTCTGATTCCTTTCGAGATTTCAGCTCTCAACCTTGTGTTGACCTATTGGCGCGACGACATTCCTGTCGCGGCAGTGGTTGCAGCTTGCATTGTCCTTTACTTGTGAGTTTTTATGGCCTTACTGTCTCCCTAGAAATACTAATAGACCGAAGCGCGCTCAACGCCTTCACCGTTAAGTGGTACGGAGAGGCCGAGTTTTGGCTTGCATCCGGCAAAGTCATCCTCCTCCTTATCGTCTTCTCCTTTACCTTTGTTACCATGCTCGGTGGAAATCCCAAGGGCGATCGTTACGGATTCCGATACTGGAAGAACCCCGGTCCTTTCGCCGAATACATTACAACGGGTGACTTGGGTCGATTTGAGGGCTTCCTCGGCTCCTTGTGGAGTGCCGCGTTCACCATCGTCGGTCCCGAATACGTCTCGATGGTGTCCGGTGAAACCAAGCTTCCTCGCCGCTATCTTAAGAACGCCTTCAAGACGACATATGCTCGATTTGGTTTCTTCTTCATCGGTGGTGCCCTGACCGTTGGAGTTGCCATCGCCTACAACGATAAGACTCTTGTCTCCATTCTCACTGGCGAGGAGGGCGGTGCTGGTACTGCAGCCGCTTCGCCCTACGTTATTGCCATGAACAACCTCGGAGTTGGCGTACTGCCTCACATCACCAATGCGCTGCTCATCACGAGTATCTTTTCGGCCGGCAACGCCTACACGTATTGCGGAACTCGAAGTCTATACGGTCTTGCGCTTGAAGGCCAGGCCCCCAAGTTCCTCCGCAAGGTCACAAAGCAGGGAGTTCCCATCTACTGCCTCGCTACTATCATGGTCTTCCCATGCCTTGCGTTCCTCAACGTTTCGAGCGACTCGGCTGTGGTCCTGACCTGGCTTACCAACCTGATCACTGCGGCGCAGATTATTGACTACATCGTTATCTGTATCACATACGTCTTCTTCTATAAGGCCTGCTTGGCCCAAGGTCTTGACCGCAACACCCTCCCCTACACTGGATGGTTCCAGCCCTATAGCGCCTGGATCAGTGGAGTTTTCCTCACCGGCGTGGTGTGTGTTTACGGCTACACAGTCTTCCTGCCCGGGCATTGGGATGTTGGAACCTTCTTTACCTTTTATACCATGGTCCTCGCTGCTCCTATTCTCTTCTTTGGCTGGAAGCTTGTTAAGAAGACCAAGTTTATCAAGCCTGAGGAGGCGGATCTAGTTTGGGAGAAGCCCATGATTGACGCGTACGAGGAGAACTATGATGAGGAGGATCTTGGATTCTTTAGAGAGATCATGAAGATGGTCGGTCTGGGCAAGAAGAAGACTGCTGGCTATGCCGCCTGAGCCTCGAGTGGGTACAGAGAGAGTTGGAGATGCAGATAGTATATACCTAGATTATATGAAGCCAATTTTCACATGCTTGATTAGTGTCTGACCCAAGTACGCCCTGTGAAGGCAATAATCAAGCTTTCGCTATGTTCCTCAGGGTTTGTCTCGTTGCATCGATCCCCAATGCGTCTGCAATGGCAGTTGTTGCCGCCAACAACGTCTCTGAAAGACATGGCGTTATACATCATCCAACTAAGGAGTTCAAATACACCCATCATTATGTTTGGAATCATTGTGATTAATAATCGGTGTTTTCCTTGAAGCGTGCAAACTTTCCTATTCTGCGCCAGTCCGCCAACTGCCTCTGTCACCGAACCCGGCCTCATTACTTTGTCCCCCTTCGCCGATACCCCTACCCATGTCTCTGCCTCTCGTGAGATCACAGTACGGCTGAATTTTAATCAATGTCTCGGGCTCCAGGCGAGTCTTGAGCCATCATGCATGTTCTAGATACTCCCTTAAGAACGCGATTGTCTTATCATGAACAGGTACACCCTGGTAGAGGTATGACCTGATGATCTGGCAATGGGCCAGGGGCTCGTACTTCCCATCTAGATCTTTTGGTGCTGGATGGAGCTTTCTTTGCTCCCCTGTTAACGACCACTTCTTGAGTTCCTTTTGTATCTTAGAAGGGAGGTTCTCGTGGTTACATTTATTAAAGAGCGGAATAAGTTTCTATAAAAATCTTTGGTTGGGTGCTGCCCAAAGCTAGCCAAGAGGCTTATTGTTAGGCAAACACGAGAGCATCAGGTCATGATGCTGAAAGTCGGAAGCTGTCTTCATTGTCCCCGTGGAAGTAACACCCGGCCTGCTACACAAACTGACCAACCTGTACGTAGCACAAGTTTTGATTATCTGACATGGCAACGAATAATGAGTGTCGTAAAGCGTCTGACCAGGTAAGATAACAGAAGATCACTATCAACATGGCGGAGATGTTTGTCGGCATCTACATTTTATAACATTCTACATATAAAAGCCCGACATCGGTGCCGCGAGATGAACAAGGAAAGAAGCCGACGGATGACAGCCGGTGAGAATGGGTCTAGATGCCGCAAAGCGGAGTCCCCGGTGCATCGCCGTAACACAATATCGGATGGCCGCCCGAGCAGTCGGAGGTCGGGCGGCGCCCCCGAGGTCCCCACTCCAAGCCGGGCAGGTGCACCGAAGAGGACATACGAGGGGGATTTCACATTAAAGCAGACGAGAGCAGGGGAGGAGAAACGGTTTTGAGCCGTCAGCTAACTACCCTTTCGCCGATTTCCGTTTTCATCATGTCCCCCCAAAATTCTTTCTTCGAGGCCGCGGAATACATCCCGCCTGATCCCATCTTTGAGGTCACTAAGCGCTTCAATGCTGATACGAGCCCAAACAAGGTGAATCTCGGTCAGGGCACATACCGTGACGAGAATGCCAAACCGTGGATTCTCCCTTCTGTACGTGCCGCTGAGAAGTTGATCGGCGAGGCTGGTCACGAGTATCTTCCCATCGAAGGCCTGCAGAACTTCCGCGATGAAGCCACCAAGGTCTTGTTCCATGACACGGCTGCTTTGAAGGAGAACAGGGTATGTGGACTCTTCTGTCAACACCTTTTCAATATACTCACGCATATAGATTGCCACTTGTCAAGCAGTCTCGGGCAGTGGTTCCCTGCTCCTCATCGGCCTCGTCCTCGCCAAGGCCAAGACAGGCATCGAGAATGTCCTCATCACCGATCCTACCTGGTCAAACCACGACCTCCAGTTCAGATCCATTGGGTTCAATATCACGAAAATGCCCTACTACAAGGATCGCAAGTTCGATTTTGAAGGTGTCATGAAGTGCCTCAGGGCTGCTGACCATCGTTCTGCTGTGGTCCTGCATGCCTGTGCTCACAACCCTACCGGGTGCGATCCTTCAAGGGAGCAATGGAAGGAGATTGCTCAAGTAATCAAGGAAAACGGCATCTTTCCCATTATCGACTCTGCTTACTTGGGCTTCAACTCTGGTTCCTACGATGAGGATGCTTGGGCTGTTCGCCATCTTGTTGAGGACTTGAATCTCGAAGTGGCCGTTGGCATGTCCTTCGCCAAGAACATGGGTCTATACGGCGAGCGTGTTGGCCTCACAGCCATTGTCACTCGGTCAGAAGAGACCAAGAAGACTGTCTACTCGCTGCTACAAAATGCCCAGCGCCAGACAATCTCCAACCCTCCTGTCTACGGTGCTCGCATCGCGGCTACTGTGCTCAGCAACCCAGAGTGCTTCAAGCAGTGGCAACAAGATCTCATCACAATGTCTTCAAGAATCAAGTCTATGCGGCAAAGACTTTACGACGAGCTCGCTCGTCTGCAAACGCCAGGAGACTGGTCACACATTATCAACCAGACGGGCATGTTTGGTTATACTGGCATCAGCTCGACACAGATCAAGCACTTGGAAGGTATGAAACCCGGCCCCTACCAGTTAACAATTACTAACTCACCTTTTCAGAGCACTACCACATCTACATGGCGGTTACTTCAAGAATATCACTGGCAGGCCTCAACGAGCACAATGTTGAGTACACGGCGAAGTCGTTGGATGAGGTGGTTCGGACGGTCCAGTAGCAAGGCATTCAAATATCGAGTAAATAGAGTCAAAATGAAAGTAAAATTGCAATCATCTCGGTCTTGCGCTAGATCTAGTCATTGACATGCGATATTGTGTTAGAAACTGCGTTCTTTGATCCGTGTCTGACACTCTGTAATGATCTCCGAGCATGAAAGTGGTTTCACGAATACACAATGTTGCTCATAAACCCACCCAGAGTTTGGCCGCATCCAGTCCTGTTTGGCAGCGTAGAAGGGACATCCAGACTTGCATCCAGAAACAAGTAAATCCATCGAGATCTTCAGCGATTGCCACCGTCTAGACCCGATAACCAGAAATCCTGCTACACACAAGAAGATCACTACCCACTCGCCTGTCTCATCTTGATGACCGGGACCTTCGGCACTTGACCAACAGGGGTACCCATAGAGATACCCCCGTAAGGTTCACCCAAGATCTAGATTCCCGAGACACGTAAAGAAATCTCCTGCAGGGCTCACACCCAAGGTCATGCGGACAACTCGGCCCCTGGCGCGTGACGATCCACGATATGGATTTGCCGCTGCCAACCGTGAGCTATCTCTATCTAGGGAAAAGATAACCTCGCTTCTGCCTTCCATCCCACGTCGATTGGGATTCCGAGACAAATCACAATCCACGGCTGCAGCTTCTAGAGGCTGGACGAGACACATGGCATACCCGACTTTCCGGATATAGTTTAGGACTTACATACCGCGATAAGAGGCAACACTAGAACACAGCCCAACGGTGCCCTTCCCGGGTCGATAGATTGTGGGTGGCAACAAGACGCTTTGAGGTTGACCCACGTGGGGTTGGGTTGGCCGCACATCGGCACCCGGTCCGCCTTGGGGAAGCCATCGCAGGATCGAGACCTTCAGCCTTTGGCTATTCCGATGACGGTCTGATGGCGTCTGATGATACGGCCTCGACCAAGGGGCATGTGACAACCTACACGCTTACCCCGCTCCCCAGACTCCCCGCGCCATCATCAATGGTATCGGTTAGGCTACCGATGGATATGGGAGACGACGATGAGATTAAGTTCAAAAGATGATGCTGTTCACCCATTGTGTTGCTCTCTGTAACTCTACCATAATCTCTGCCTTTAAGCAAAACACTGCATTCTCTACGAAATGGCATCTTCTCTTTCTGGGAGCATCACAATCTCTGGTTCTCGGGCAACCCGGGGCTTAATCGTACCACTGAAGGCGTCCAAGTCCAGGGCACGGAGAGATAGCGTCGTCCAGCTTCGCCGTCACTCTTCAGCTTCTACTGCCATTGAGGCTACCCGGACAGCCGCCCCTACTCGAGGCGCAGAATCCCCTTTGTCAGAGGTTCCTTCCACCGTCTTGTGGCGATCACTTCTCATCAACGCCGTATCCTCCAGACCCTGGCTTCTCGTCCCATCCCTCACCCTCCTCCTGAAGCTCTCTCGCCCTGGAAACCCCTTCTTGTTCAATGTCGACCGCAACCCCTTCCTCCGCTCCATTCTTAAGCAGACATTTTACAAGCAATTCTGCGCCGGCGAGACTGGAGTCGAGACACAGAATACTATGAAGCAGTTGCAGGATATGGGATTCCGCGGCACAATCCTCACATACGCCAAGGAGACCGTTTTTGATCACCATACAAACGAGAAAATAGGTCTTGGTGTTGATGCGTCGTGCAAGGGCGAAGCCCAATGGAACGAGAGCATCGAAGCTTGGCGCGCCGGAACCGTCAAGACTGTGGAGCTCCTCCGTGAGGGCGATCAATTAGCTGTCAAGTGAGTATTGCTCTAAAAGATCATGGTGTTTTTGCGACAATTGACTAACAGTTGCAGGCTTACTGGTGCTGGCCCCTCTGTCTGCGAAGCCTTTGCCAATGGCACTCCCCTCCCTCAGCAATTCCTTGACGCCCTCGATGAAATATCCCAAAAGTGCAAAGATCGAGGTGCCTACATCTTGATAGATGCCGAATCTCAGCACTTCCAATGGGGCATCTTCAACGTGGGCATGGATCTTCAGCAAAAGTTCAACCGCGACGGACAAGCTGTCCTCTACAACACATACCAGGCTTACCTCAAGAGCACCTCCGAGACCCTCTCCAAGCATCTCGCCTGCGCTCTCAAGGAGGGCTTCACTCTCGGTGTCAAGGTGGTACGCGGCGCTTACATGGCGTCTGACCCCCGGCATCTGATCCACGACACCAAGCAAGATACGGACAACGCCTACAACAAGATCGCACAGGGGGTGCTCAGACAAGAGTTTGGTGGATTCGGCGGCAGCAACGCCAAACCCTTCCCCTCAGCCATGCTCCTCCTAGCCAGTCACAACAAGGAGAGCCTGGTGGCAGCGCACGAACTGCACCAGCAGCGAACCAAGGCGCAGCTCCCGACGGTGCCCGTCAAGTTCGCGCAGCTGCACGGCATGTCGGACGAGGTTAGCTTCAGCCTGCTCAAGCTCAAGGACGACGCAGGGGTGGCCCCTGAGGTGTACAAGTGCTCCACCTGGGGTACCTTGGCCGAGTGCATGGCGTATCTGACGCGGCGAGGTATGGAGAACCGGGATGCGGCCTCGCGGACCCACGATGAGTATAGCGCCTTGAAGACGGAGGCTTGGAGGAGATTGGCTTTCTGGAGATGAGGATTTTCGGAGTGGTGAATTAAAAGCAATTGCATAGTAGCATTACAGTTTGTTGTTGTATTTAGCACAGAATTTGAATTTGAACATGAACTTTCCATGAATCAATTACACGTCTCAAACAGCCACTTGTCTATGTATCTCTCACGTCTCATAATCTTTGTTGATACACCATCTGATAGATTACTTGATGCACTAGTCAGCCTCATCTCATATCTCATATCTTCCCCTCTCACTTACACGTCGTCAACGTCAAAAAAAGGTCGTAATCACGATGCATTAACCTCCCCTCTCAGTGGCGTCTGCATCCACCGGCAGGGTTCCCGACGTCCCCACTTGTTGCGGAGGCGACATGACCTCCACGTTATCAGCCCCGTCATCGGTAGTCCTCCCGTGCCCCTCACACACAATCTTGACGCTGCAAGTTCACCTGCAAGACTTGTCGACATCTTTCTATCTACGGTTTGGTCTGTGTTTGCCTCGCTAGACTATTTCTGTTCTGGATCCTTCGGCCTTCCTTATCTCGACTCGAGACGCTGCAGATTCGTCACTTGATCTGTACTCCCACCAACAAAGCCTAACATGTCTAGCCTGAGCAATGCCACCCTCTGCGTCCTGGGGACGGGTAAGGGTCCTTGTAAGCGGCGATGCGTTTTTTGTGACTAACAGAGTTCAGGTAACATCACAACACCAATTGTGAAGAACCTCGTCCCTGCTACACGGGATGGAAAAAGCAACCTGCCTTTTACCAAGTTCATCGCATGTGTGCGGTCCGAGGCATCTGAGAAGAAGCTCTCTGAACAGTTTGCCGAGTACAAGGATGTCCTCATTGTGTCTCGTGGTGACAACGTCAAGGCTGTACAACAGTCCGACGTAATCATTCTTGGCGTGGACCCCGCGGATATTGAGACTGTTCTCACGCAATCCGGCATCCGAGATGCATTGGCCAACAAGTTGCTGATCAGCGTCGCTGCTGGCTGGACAAAGGAGAAGCTCGAGACTACCATCTATGGAAGTGCAAGCACCTCAGAGAACCAACCTGGGCGAGCTTGGGTTGTGCGCACGCTGCCAAACATTGCATCCATGGTGTCCCAGGGACTCATCGCCATTGAGAATGCTCCAACAGAGCCTATCCTGCCAGATGAGCATCTGCAGTTGACAAAGGCAATCTTTCAGAGCATTGGTCAAACAGTCGAGATTCACCCTCGTCTCATGAACGCTACCACCGCTGTGGGAGGCTCTACACCAGCTTTCTGGGCCATCATCTGCGATGCCTTTATCGATGCAGCTGTTGCGGTCGGAGTTCCTCGCGCAGATGCTCAGACCATGATCTACCAGTCCATGAAGGGCTCGGCTGAGATGCTTCAGAGCGGTATTCATCCCGGAGTGCTCAGGGACCAGGGAACGTCTCCTGAGGGGTGTACGATTGGTGGAATTATGGTTTTGGAAGAGGCTGGAGTTCGGGGTCATCTTGGACGTGCTCTACGTGAAGCTGTCACTGTAGCTCGGCTCATGGAGACTGTCACTCACGTCAACGACACGAGGCCTACTTCATAGTCAAAGCATGTATATAAAGTCCAACAAGACATTCTGATGACAATGAAAATGATATGAAAACACTGATCCGCCAACACCATTTTTCTTTATAAGTGCATCTTCTATAACTTGGCAAAAAACTTGTGAAACCATGAACGACTCTCCATGTTTGCAATGCATCCAAATCCAAACGCCGGAATGATTCGAAGAGATCGCACAATCGTCGCTGAGAGCAAATCCCTTCGGATTTGGGCAGCTCTCTCCACGAAGGGTACACCACCAGGTCGAGAGTAAAGATCCAATCCAAGAAGATGCACGGGTGTAGCAGCGAACTGTGAAAAGATTGGCACTGTGAGTTGTGAGATGATAGCTTTCGAGTGTGGGTTTGAAGACATGCTATCCGGGATAAGAGCCGACAACCAAGGTGCCATGGTGAAGGAACCAAAGATGGTGATGGCATCTCGGAAGAGAAAAGCTCCAGTCGCAGCTTTGGGGATACCACGCTTGACAACAGGTGCAGCCTTCTTAGGCGGCGTGCTGGAAGCACTAAACATCTGTGCATAACTGACATCTTTCCAAACTCCAAGCGGGACGTTGACGATCATGGTAGACACAAAGGTAATTGTCCCAACGGCAGCTTTGTGGAATTCATGAGCCAGGGTATCTGAGCCGTTGGATACAGCATAGGTCGCTGCGTAGAGAGTCCACACTAGACCGAATGGGCGACCAAAGACAAAACGGCCAGGGCTTTTCAGGGCTGCCACACCGTGTAGCTTCATGCCATAGCCAAAAGGTCGATTGAATGCCACTTTTTCAACCATTGATCTGATGGTAATTAAAATCTTTATCATAGCAAATAATTGAGATTTTACTCACCGGTCAATAATGGTAATTGCTGGCGTAACTAATGTGGCCGAGATTGCAGCAGCCGCCACATCCCCCGCCAACGGCCTCCAGAGATAACTGCGATCATAGCCATTGTCCGAGACGTCTTGTTGCTGCGTGGTAGCCATGGGGAACGTTCAAGAAGGATGAGTGAGAATACCCGGGGGCATCAACGTCTCCAACCCCTCGAGTATACCCAGTATCTCCAGCGTCACCGGAACGGCCTCCTTCGGCTCTCCCGTTACGGGGCCTATCACCATGCCGAAGACCGGACCTCCACCGGGCGCCCCATCCTGAGTCAGATACCGGGCCAACTCCCGGCAGATAAGTTAGATCTCATGCGGCTCTTTGGATGGGGCGTTCCCACCCCAGGGTCCCCCGTGGGGTCGAGATTGTGATCTTGTGATAACTCCACACACCGGATCCTTGCCCGGTGGCTGTGAGGGGTCGCTCTTGAGTCGCCTCCGGCTATCCACTAGCCTTCGGCAGGGTCCCCGACATGGCAAACTTCGAGGCGAGCATCAAGATGGATGAATGAGCATAAGAAAGATGGCTTCAGCCTCCAAGTGGTGGTGTTTCTTCAGGCTTCAGCACGAGCATCTTCCTCAACCTCACTCCTCACATCTCACACTCTACCATCACAATGGCCTCTGTTAGAGCTCTCACTTCCAAGGGCCGTATTCCCATGGCCCGCGGTCTTCGCATCGCTCCTCCTAGCATCTCTATTCAGACTCGGGCAAAGACCACCGTGCCTTTCAGACTCCCTGCTGCCCGCAACGAGCCAAACGTAAGATGACCTCTCCAAAAGACAACAGACATGTGCTGACACCACCCAGCCCACTTACACAAGAGGCTCTCCCGAGCGTGCCAAGGTTGAGGAGGCCCTGAAGAGACTCCGATCCCAGCTCCCCCTCAAGAGCGAGATCATCTTCAACGGCGCTTCACAAAAGATTGCCAAGAACGAGGACCAGGTTCTGCCTGCTGAGCACGCAGTGACCTTCACCAACTACCCTCTCGCCACCAAGGAGCAGGTCTCCACCGCTATCGAGTCCGCCCTCAAGGCGAAGCAGTCATGGCAGGACACTCCCTTCGTGGACCGTGTCGCCATCTTCCAGCGTGCTGCTGAGCTTGTGACCACCAAGTACCGATATGATCTTATTGCTGCTACTATGCTCGGCCAGGGCAAGAATGTCTGGCAGGGCGAGATTGATGCCGCTGCTGAGCTGGCTGACTTCTTCCGTCTGAACTGCAACTACGCCGCTGAGATTCTTGAGAAGCAGCCTGACCGTGGTAGCGATGGCATGTGGAGCAGAGTCGACTACCGTCCTCTTGAGGGTTTCGTCTACGCCGTCTCTCCTTTCAACTTCACTGCTCTGGGTGGTAGCTTGATCTCCGGACCTGCTCTGCTCGGTAACGTCGTCCTCTGGAAGCCTTCTCAGTACAACATTTACCCCAGCACCATCATCTACAACATCCTCGTCGAGGCCGGTCTTCCCCCGGATGTCATCCAGTTCGTGCCCGGTGATGCCGCCGAGATCACCGACATCGTCCTCCAGCACCGCGAGTTTGCCGGTCTCAACTTCATCGGCTCCTCGGACGTGTTCCGATCTATCTACGGCAAGATCGGCCAGGGTATTGCTGAGAAGCGATACCGTGACTTCCCCCGAATTGTCGGCGAGACCTCCGGCAAGAACTTCCACCTCATTCACCCTACCGCCGATATCCCCAACGCCGTTAACCACACCATCCGAGGTTCCTTTGAGTACCAGGGCCAGAAGTGCTCGGCTACCTCCCGAGCTTACGTCCCCGAGTCCCGGGCCAAGGAGTTCATCGAGGGACTTCAGGCCGGCATCAAGGAGATCACCATTGGCAACCCTGACAAGGACTTTGAGGCTTTCATGGGCCCTGTTATCCACCGCCGATCTTTCGACAAGATCAAGTCCATCATCGATGAGAGCAACAAGGATCCTTCAGTCAAGGTGATCGCTGGTGGCAAGTACGACGGCTCTGTCGGTTTCTTCGTCGAGCCCACCGTCTACCAGGTTGATGACCCCAACCACAAGCTCTTTAACGAGGAGATCTTTGGTCCCGTCCTGGCTGTCCATGTCTACCCTGACGCCGAGTGGAAGCCTCTCCTCGAGAAGATTGACAAGAACGGTGGCGGTCTTGCCTTGACAGGTGCTGTCTTTGCCAACAACCGTTCTGCTCTCCGTGAGGCTGAGGACACTCTCCGCTACTCTGCCGGCAACTTCTACCTCAGTAAGTTCTCACTCTTACTTCTCACCTTCACAATACTAACAAATTTCCAGACTGCAAGACCACTGCCGCCCTCATCGGCCAGCAGTCCTTCGGTGGTGCCCGAAGCTCGGGTACCTGCGATCGTGCCGGTAGCTCAGACTTCCTCCGACGCTTCACTGCTCCCCGACTCATCAAGGAAGAGTTCTTTGAGCAGAAGGAGTTCCTGTACCCCAGCAACAAGTAGATATAGAACATTGCATGTAGAAGTGTACGAAAAGCGCAGATTTAGTGTTAATAAAAGAGTCAAACAAGTAATCTTCTTGGGTCTTGTACTACACCGTGAGTCAATCATCTCAACATGGATCCATGCTTGGATCATCCCTCTTTACTACCTTTACTACCGCCCCAGATGGGCGGTATGAGTCTAACTGCCGTTGAACCTTGACTTGACGTTGCAAATGTGGAGAGACAAGGACATGGGTTAAATGGCACGTCCCCCCCGTTCATACTCCATGCCTGTCCCAAGCTCTTGTCGCGCTGCATCGTGTGGGGAGGCCGCTTGCACTAACCGTATGTCATCTCAACTTCTAGAAGCGATTCTTGATCCGATGATAGCCTTGACAGCCGCATAACCCATAGTTATTCCCAATTGGGCTTGTAGCAGATATCTTCACAAGATAGCCTAGCTATCTTCAATGTCACAAGGCGTTCAATGTTGACTCGCAAGTGACTCGTCAGGTTCACCTGGCCTGATGATAAGGCGGTTCATGCCGGTGACATTCTCCTTATCCAGCCTCGCCCTCTCGAAATAGCACCTTGAGTTCCATAGCCGAAGAACTACGCGGCCGATCTCGGCACTTGGTGTGTCCTGGGGGCTCACATCCCCAGTCCAGCGGCTAAGCTAACCCAGAACGAAGCGAGCTTCCCCCCTCCGCATTATCGTTGCAAGATCGACGCATAAGCACGACGCACAACGATGGAGACGATGCGGTAGTAGTGGCGAATGATAGTCATGAGGCACTTGCCATGTGAGTAACGCCAATCAGCCATCAGATAAAGCCAATGGCAGCAAGTGTCGGGACGTCTGCCGGGAGCTTGCTCAGTATCATCGGAATGCCAGCCGTTCAGTCGCAATCAGCCTCGTCTACTCCACCATCGTCAAACTCGAGACCCTTCGACTCTTGCCTCGTCCGGGGAAATCGAATGATGGCAGGGAGTTCACCAGGTCATGTCGACAAGGACCGGCCGTTTGCGGCCGATGGATGAAGGCAATGACGATGAAAGGAAGAGGTTAAAAAGAAGAGAAGTTGCGGCGATGAAGGAATCAATTCAGTTCAATCCTGTTCTATTCAAGCAGAACAACTTCTACAACCATCATGAGTGTCTCCAAGTCCGAGCCGATCCTCATTGTCGGAGCCGGTGCCTTCGGCCTGTCAACCGTACTCCATCTTCTCCAAGCCGGCTTCAAGGACATCACAGTTCTCGACAGAGACGATGAGGTCCCCTCTCGCTTCTCCGCCGCCAACGACATCAACAAGATTGTCCGAGCAGAGTACGAAGATGACTTTTACACAGATCTTACACTGGTAAGCTTCCCCAACGTTTCTGAGGCTTCAATGTCTAAATGATGCATTTAGAAAGCCATCGACGCCTGGCAAACGCCCCTGTTCGCCCCGCATTTCCATCAGACCGGCTTTCTCCACTGCGTGTCCGGCTCGGCCCCGAAGGAGGCTTATGACACACTGAAGCGGTTCCAAGACGCGGCCGAGAGACACCCTCGGATCAAGCCTTCGGTGGCCCACATCAACGAGAAGAAGGACATTGACGCTGCCTGCTGGCAGTACAAGCCGAACCCTTTCCCCGGATGGCACGGGTACCTGAACAAACTCGACGGATATGCCCACTCTGGCAATGCCTTGCGGTCCATCTATCTTCTCACAAAGACTCAGGGTGTGAAGTACATCCTAGGCAGCGCTGGAGCTGTCTCTGAGATTGTCTACGATGAGTCCTCTTCCAATGGCCGGAAAGCCAAGGGCGTTAAGACCGTTAACGGCCTCTTCTATCCCGCTCGTCTCGTCATCGTCGCTACCGGTGCCGCTGGCGGAAAGCTGATCCCTGAGATTGGCAAGCAACTTGTGGCCAAGTCTTGGTCGGTTGCTCATGTTCACCTCACCGAGGACGAGACGTCTGCCCTCCGTGGCATCCCTGTCACTTACGCGCGCGACCTGGGCTTTTTCTTTGAACCCGACCCGAAGACTAATCTGCTCAAGATGTGTCCCATGGGTGGTGGTATCATCAACACTGACCCCAAGAGTGGCATCTCTTACGCCCCCGGTAGTATCAGTGAGAGCGCCTTCTTGCCTGAGGACGACGAGAAGCAGCTCCGACAGCTCCTACGACATGCTCTCCCCCAATTCGCCGACCGACCCTTTGTGCGAAAGTCACTCTGCTGGTTCGCCGACACGGCTGACTCGGACTTTATCATCGACTATGTTCCTAATACTGCTTCGTCGGTGGTGTTCCTCAGCGGCGACTCGGGCCACGGTTTCAAGATGTTTCCCATCTTTGGCGAATGGGTCAAGGACCTGCTGTTGGCGTCTGATGGAAAGCAGCCCGTGGCTAGATGGAGATGGAAGACCACCTCTAAGGACGACAAGGGCGACTGGGGTGGTGCTGTCAGTTGGAGACTTGGAAACTCGAAGGAGCTGGTCGAGCTCAAGCCCAGTCAGTCTAAGCTGTGAAAGGGATGTGTCGAGTTTGTTTTTTGGGGACCATAATTAGAGACTAATACTCGATTTTGTTGCACCTTTTGTTTACTAACTATTCTGCCGGCTCGTGATTCTCTCAATTTGTGATACTCCTACCATCGAAGGCTAAGGAAGCGGCAATCTAGTTTAAGAAAAAGATAGGTAACCTCGTCAATAAGTACAGCAGATGGTTTATCGAATATTTAACGGTGAAATAATCATGGCCAGTCTGAATTCATCCATGACTGTGTTGCTATGTTCAATCAATTATCACGAGATTTAGGGTCACCTCCCCCGTTCTTACAGTCGGTTCATGATGAATATCATGGGTCGTGTCTCATCAAGCTAGAACACCACCTCCGCCTGGTATTGAACAAGCAAGGCAGCATTGCCCAATTTATATTAACGTACTTGAAAAACCGACATCTTTCTAATTGATTCATGTCCTAGCGTTAAGCCATCTAAAGTGAAAAGGTTGACTGAATCTCGTCGAGGCCCTACCCTAGAGAGGCAGAGATTAAGCATCCGGCAGCTTGGCACATCACAGCTTGGTGTGTGTAAGAGAAACATCCCGAGTAGGACGTGTCCAATAAGCTTGGTTTCATAAATCTTTTTCCTTCTCCTGTCTCTCATTTGTCCTTCCTCCTTCAACCAGCTGCTGTTGATTATGCTGACGCGTGATGTCACGACCCCCACGCGTCTGCAACGCGTCAAGATCTTGAGCTTCTAGAATCCCCCATGACTTGACTGCCTGCCCTTCGGCAGTCATTTAGTGCCTATTATGAAGATCCAACGCAGTCAAATCCCGTGCTGCAGACTTTCAACGGCTCTTCTCCGAAGCCATCGAGAACATTTCCATCATGAAGCTGGAAACACCGAGAGAGGCGACGTCGCCGGAACCCTTGTCCGACATATGCCTCTCCATGATTGGCCGATTTCGTGGGTTCCTCCACCGGAACCCCTTCCGGTCAACCGGGTCGCTTCCCGTCCCCGAGACTGAAGAGGGGAGTCTGTCGGCGAGTCGTGCATTTTGACCTTTTGTCGGAGCGGCCTCTCATCATCGGAGCCAAGTTGCGATGCAAACCCCACTCTCAATGAGGAGTATCAGCCATGTTCGGACCTTGAACATGAAAAAGTGAAGTCGATGAGATATTTACACACAAGACATTTCCAGGTTAAAAACACACCAAACTGCATCCCCTTGTCAGATTTATCCAAGTCAATACACACACAGTCAAAGCGTCACAATGGGCTCGCAAATCCTAGCTTCTCCTCAACCCCACGTTCCCTCCCCGGGTGTGTGGTGTCCGGCTGTCACCTTTTTCGACCACGCCGCCGACAAGCCAGACCATGCCGCTCAGGCAAAGTACTTTGCTCACCTGGCTGATTCGGGCCTGAATGGCCTCATTGTCATGGGCTCCAACGCCGAGGCCTTCCTCCTCACCCGCGAGGAGAGGTACGACCTCATCGCCCTGGCTCGCAAGACCATCGGCCCCGACTTTCCCCTCATGGCAGGTGTCGGTGCCCATTCCACAAAGCAGACCCTTCAGCTGGCTGAGGATGCTGCCAAGGCTGGGGCCAACTATCTCCTTGTCCTGCCCCCTGCCTACTTTGGCAAGGCCACCACCATGTCTGTGGTGAAGCGCTTCTTTGCAGAGCTTGCTCTCAAGTCTCCCCTACCCATCATCATCTACAACTTCCCCGGTGTATGCAACGGCGTCGACATTGACTCCGAGTCGATTGTCCAGATGTTCAACCAAAGCAAGGCTACACATCCCAGCGGCAAGTCCAACATTGTCGGTGTTAAGCTCACCTGCGGTTCGGTGGGCAAGATCACGCGTCTCGCCGCCGTTCTGTCGCCCGATGAGTTTTCCACCTATGGCGGCCAGTCCGACTTCTTGATCGGTGGCCTGGCAGCCGGCAGCGTGGGCACCGTGGCGGCCTTTGCCAACGTGTTCCCTACACTGACGTCCAAGATCTACGCCCTGTACAAGGAGGGCAAGTTCGACGAGGCCATGAAGCTACAGCGCATCGCTGCCCTGGCAGAGAGCCCCTGCAAGAGCGGTGTGGCATCAACAAAGTACGCCGTGGCCACCTACTCAGCCCAGCTGGCAGGCATTGAGGGCGCCGTGGAGAAGCTCGCGCCGCGACACCCTTACGAGCCTGTAGGCGATGCCGTGAAGCAGAGCGTCGCGACACTGATGAAGGAGGCGGGCGAGGTTGAGAAGGATCTGCAAAAGACATGGACGGACCGTGTCAGGGGACGGTTGAACTGAGTTTAGTGTTTAGAGTAGTCTGCATAATAAACTGGCGCTGAAGGCAAAGCCATTGTTGATCTGATGACAGAATAGTTGCAATTGAGTGCCGAATAAATCGTGCAGCAGGGACTTGGCAGAGACATAAACATCCAGGGCGTAACACAACTGCATGAGACAGAATCCACGTGTCAAGATCGAGATGATGTGGATGGAAAAGGAGACCGTCAGCCATGTCAGCCCCTGTCGTCAACGTCCACCATCTTAACAGTCACCACGAGATAGCCAGCCGTTCCTCCTCGACGTTCTAGCGCCACAATGGAAAGCTGGGGTCCTTTCCAGGCGTGTCCACACCACTATCACTGCCTGCTGAAGCGAAGTGATAACACCATCCCTGTCTAGTCCCGACGAGCCCGAACCCCCGATAAGGGCCGGCGACATTGTCCTTCTACCCCGCATATCGCGTTGGAGCTAGTGCAAGCCAGCAACCAAATTTCCAACCATCTCGTGACTTTTTGCCTCCCAACTCGACAGCAAGACGAGGCCCATAACACCCCCCATCCAGCCCTTCCACCAACCTCTAGACCGTTTTACCCATTCAACCACAGACCAGACTGTAATAACATGCCGCCGAGCTCTACCTCGAATGCAAGGAGAACAGCGGACTCTGGAAACTCGCGAGGAGGCCGCGTGTCCAAAAGATCCGATAACGCGTTCGTCCCCATCTCTCCCCAATTTACAGAAAAAAAAAGACCACCCTTGTCCCCCTCATATGCAACATGACGCTGACCAAGAGAACCACACCCCAGTTGTTCACGCTGTCGCAAGCAAAAGATCAAGTGTTCGGGTTCGCACCCTTGCGATGCCTGCAAAAAGCGCAAGCTATCGTGCGAGTTTGACCAGCGCGATCAAAAGATCTTGGTCACAAGAGGGTAAATTTGACGTTGTTCTTTTTGTTCTGGAATGACGTGTTGATCGCCATTTAGCTTCATTCTTGATCTGCAACAGCAGGCTGCCCATAGTCAACGTCGCGCCGGTGCGGCAGAGTATGTTACGCCAGGGTCACTGGACACAAACATAGACGTTGGCGGTAGAGGTCCTGAAGAAGGTTCGTCTCTATATACCTCACTGGCTGCTAGTGGCTCATGTGAAAATAGGCGACACTGTCACCGTCAATGTCAACCATCCTCCCTCTCCAGGCGGTAATGCTTCCACTGTCCCAACAGATGATGCATTGTCGGGCAACAGGAGCAGCTCAAATAGCAGAAATGGGCTGGACCCTGTAGCCTCTGCTCTCACAAATCCGCTCTCAACGGGACAGTCCAAGTTTATGACCTCGGCCGAGGGAAGAGAATGTGAGTCCTCCGCATCCGTTTTTTTTTCACCCTGTCTAACATCTATCCTAGTTTACCTTGGCACCTCTTCAAATTGGTCCTTCAGTCGCCGTGTACTCAGCCTCACACATGAGTACATCCATCAGAGCCCCATCGCTGCAGATAATCTGCTCTTTGACGGCTCAGCCTACGATCTTGGATGGGATGGTTCTCGTATCAGCCCACCACCAGAACCTCCTCTCATGCCGAGTCTTGACCACGCTGTTTACCTGATCAACACGGTCAAATTTCACTGCAGCCAAATATTTCACTTGTTCGATGATGAGTCGTTTAACCAGTATCTTCACGAATTCTATGCCGACCCGACCAGTCACATCGCCGTCGCAGATCTTCGCTACATTCACCTTCTAGTTATTCTCGCCTTCGGTAAGGCCTTTGCCGAAACCAACAACTACCAATCAAAACGGCCACCTGGTGCCGACTACTTTGTCACCGCTCTTCGTCTCCTGCCGAGCATCCATATTCTCGTCCAAGAACCAATCTTGTCGACCGAACTCCTCTGCTGCATCGCCTTGTACTTCCAGTGCCTCGACTACCGGCACTCATCACATTGCTATGTGGGTTTTGCTGCTCAAGGACTGTTGGAATCCAGCTAATCCCTTGCAGATTGGACAAGCCATGAGGATCGCCCTCTCACAAGGCATGCACACAGATATGCCCCTGGAACACCTAGGGGAAAAGATCGTTGAGCGAAGTCGCAAGCTATGGTGGACGGTCTACGTCCTTGACCGTGAAATGACATCGTTGATGGGCCTACCTCAAACCATCCACGACGACGACGTGCATCCTCAGCTCCCACACTTTTCTGGTTCGACACATAGAGTGGCAGCTCTTCATATGCAAATTCGGTTATGCCGGACAATTGCCTCGATAAACAGAGGTAAGAACGGCGCCCAATGGGATTATAATTTCACTAACATCTTAACTATTAGGCGTCTACGGGGCTAACGGGCGACTGAACAAAAAGTTCTTGCTCAGCACCAAGAAAGTCCTCGAGAATATCGCTGGGCTAGCCGACGAACTTCAGCAGCAGTTTCCCCTGGGTGTGGATAGAGCCATCAATGGAGTTTCTCGAACATCAGGATATCTTCATCTTCTCTACCATCAAGTAAGTGAATAGCCCATAAACTCCAGGAAGACTTGCTGACTTGCATAGTGCATCGTCCTTGCAACACGGCCGCTGCTTCTGTGCTTCCTCAAGATCCGATTTGAGACTCCGGGCTCCATCACGGAAGCGCTCAACTCCTCTCAAACTGTCTGGAACCTGATCAAGATGTGTGTCGACTCATCCTACCAAATGATCAACATTCTTGGCTGTTTGCAAAGTCAAGGTCTGCTTGGTAAACTCACTGAGATTAATCTCGCTAGGAAGCATTATACTGACGCTGTAATTAGAAGCCTTTCTTCCTTTTGACCTTGAATCTCTGTTCATCTCGAGTTTGAATCTCCTTGTTGCTCCGGCTCTTGACCCTCGATTTCTCGAGCACGACACTTCCTTCCGCCACAAATCATATTCCATCTTCAACGAGATGATTGGCAAGGGAAATCTTATTGCAGTATTTCGACGATCCGAAATTCAGCAACTCGACGACATGCTCAGCCGCCTGCCCCGAGAAGATACCGAACAAACCCCCATCCCAACCAACGTTGATGGTCAAATCATAGGAGGCTCAATGACTGATGTGCCGGAGGGCGCAACACCGGCCATGGATTCTCTTAACGGAGACAACGAGGGCATGGCGTCCATGATCCCAGGCATGGACGACTTTGGAATGGATGCGTGGTTTACGACCGCACAGATGATTGATATGGCAAATTCGATCGCGAACAGTGATACTGAGTGGGTTTCGCATACCATGATGGAACATGACATCTGGTAGGGAGAACTTCAGAGACTGGAGAGCTACCAAAAAGAGAGGAATGACCTTGAGCTTTTGGACGAGCGGCGTGGTATAGGAGAACCACAAGCCACTGGCCGCCCCTAAATATCACGGACGAAAAGCACTTGCGTTTATTTTTACTTGGATGACAAGCATGGAGATGGAGCGTGGGTTAGGAGTTTTTCTTGTATCAACGCCAGTTGTTTAGGTATGGAGTCCTGGAGGGCATTTGGTGGTTTTTATGACAATGCTTAGGTAGGTATTTTTGTGGAACGTGGTAACTGTTATATTTGGCTATTCATAAATTTCAAATTCTACCGTGGTCCCCATGAG